>JAVJIF010022238.1:0-84425 GCA_038442645.1 Agave tequilana
AATGTTTATTTAGAAAAATAAAAGAAAATAAGACTGCGACCTTGGTCGCAACAGAATTTAATAAATTATAATTCACTACGATCTAGGTCGAGTGATATTTTACACTGCGACCGGTCGCAATTTTCTAATTAAACAAAATAATTCACCAATTATATCGCTGTGGAATATATTAGTGGCCGGTTAATCCAATTTAGTTGAACGGCAACATTGCGACATCTCCAAATAATTTTTAAAACTCTGCGACCAAGGTCGCATACATCTAGAAGGCTAATTCAAACAACTGAGACCCAGGTCGTCAGAAAAGGGAAGGGAAAAATAAATAATTTTTAAAACTGTGCGACCAAGGTCGCATACAACTAAAACGCTAATTGAAACAACTACGACCCAGGTCGACAGAAAAGGAAAGGAAAAAAACAAAAAAATTTTAAAACTCTACGACCAAGGTCGGATACATCTACAACGCTAATTGAAACAACTGAGACCCAGGTTGACAGAAAAGAGAATGAAAAAATAAATAATTTTTAAAACGCTATGATCAAGGTCGCATACATCTACAACGCTAATTCAAACAACTGCGACCTAGGTCGACAGAAAAGGTAATGAAAAATTAATAATTTTTAAAATGTTACGACCAAGGTAACATACATCTACAACGCTAATTCAAACAACTGCGACCCAGATTCAAAAACTAGAAAAAATTGGACCTTTGTCGCTGTGTTACAAAATTTATAAATTTAAAAAGCGATTCATGATCGCAAGTTTGTGAATCTCTCTCTTATTTGCGACCATGGTCGCAAGTTTTCAAAAAAATTGAAAAAGAAATGGAATCAAATCTGAAAAAAATATAACTATTAAATTTACAAACCCTAAAAAAAATTTGCTTTTGTTTCCCCATTACCTTTTTCCGCGGATGATTTCTTCGACGCCATATGTAGCAAATTATTTTTAAAAAACTAAGAAATATTGTGAAACAATAGCACTAATCTTTTCAGAATGATCAACTTAAAATTTAGATCTGTAAATTTTTTTGAAAGAAAATATTTTACATACAGTAAAAAGTTGTGAGGGAGGGTATTTTCGTCAAAGCCACTGTTGAAGTGACTGATAGTAAGTCGGGCGGGATTTCTTTAGTTTTTGTCCATCAAAATTAATGTCAATTTCGTGGCTATTATGTTGCCATGTCCAGCCGGCTGAGAAACTCTCTTAGCTGTCGGTTGAGGTACAATAACCCCTATATATATATATATATATATATATATATATATATATATATATATATATATATATATATATATATATATATATATATATTAAAATATATGATTTTTAAGGACTGCGACCATATCGCAGTCAGCTGTGACCATATTGAAGCGCCAGCTGATAGAGTCTCTCTGAGCTAGTGGCTGAGGTACATCTCTCTCTATCACACACATATATATATAGAGAGAGAGATAGACTTGTGTCCTTCCAAAAGGATTTGAGACTGAATCCTTCCCACTCAAATTCAACCCTCCGACATTCGAATAAAGATTCACACTGTTGAAGTTGACCTATATTATTTCAAGTATTTATAAAACAATCAAGTGTTTTGAATACTTTTTGCCCATCCATCAAGTAGGAAAAAAACGGATGGTCTAAATAGTGAGTTGGTTAGTTTAACGGTGTAGAACATTTGAAACCTAACAAAAATTGGTTTGTAAGGGTTTTTAAATATTTAGATCATAATCAAATGGCCGGATCGAAAATTTCTATGTCTAAAGACATAGATCTAACCAACTCACTACTTTCGACCGTCTATTTTGTGTCGCATGATAGATGAGCAAAAAATATTTAAAAACTTAATTTTTAATTTATAGATACTTGAAATAATATAGATCAACTTCAACGGAGTAGTTCTTGTATTCCAATGTCGAAGGGTTTGTATTTTAGTTGGAAGGATAAGGGCTCATATCCTTTTGGAAGGACACAAGTCTATCTCTCTCTCTCTGAGAGAGAGATAGACTTGTGTAGTTCTGGAAGGATTCGAGCCCGAATACTCCCCACTCAAATAAACCATATATTATATGAATATAAGATCCATTCCGTTGAATCTGATCTATATTATTTCAAGTATTTATAAACCAAAAATTAAGTATTTTAAATACATTTTGCCCATGTATCAAGTAGGAAAAAAAAACAAACGGTCTAAATAGTGAGTTGGTTAGTTTAACGATGTATAATATTTGAAACCTAACAAAAATTGGTTTGTAGGGATTTTTAAATGTTTAGATCATGATCAAATGGTCAGATCGAGAATTTATATGTCAAAAAAATATAGATCTAACCAACTCACTAGTTTCGGTCATCCATTTTGTGTCGTTTGATAGATGGGCAAAAAGTATTCAAAATACTTAATTTTTTATGTTTAGTTACTTTAAATAATATAGATCAACTTCAATTAAGTGGATCTTGTATTTGAATGTCGGATGTTGGTATTTGAGTGAGAAGGATTCAGGCTCGAATCCTTCCGGAACTACACAAGCCCTCTCTCTACATACATACATACATACATATATACATATATACACACACACACACACACACACACACACACACACACACACACACCACATATATATATATATATATACACATACATACATATATACATATGAAAATTTTCTAGTGAGAAACTTTCTTAAAATAGGCTTCATTAGAAAATCATATAGGAGGGATTTCGTAGATCATCCGAACCGTTCTCTTGATTTACATACTCTACTTAGGTTATCTTGATGTTGCCTCTTAGATTCACACTTTTGCATGTGACTTACTTTCTATGTAGGCCTTATATTAACAAGATCATCTCACCATTCTGTGTATATCCACCTCATTTGGGAAAATATGTGACAATGAGCATGTGTTTCAATGCCAACTGCAATAACTTCAGGCCTATCTCCTTTATGAGACCCTTCTTCTATAGCTCTGCCTCCATCATGGATGTCATGATCTCCTGCTCTATACATGAAATTTGCATATGTTACTCGCCACCCTTACCATCATCATCATGGATATCGTCGTCTTCATTCTAACGTTAGATGTTCTTGTCGGCCCAAAGGCCCATCGTTCTAGTTTGATGATGATTAACTCATATACTTATAGTTTTAATGATCTTGTATTTAATTAGTCTCAGATATTTGATCAAGATCTTAATAGGCATTTAGCTTCAACAAAGGATTCGAAGACAAGTTTTGAAGGTAGCACGTGTTGATTTAAGAGCTCGCGCATCAAGATCCCATCAAATACTTAGGAGGAGTCTCACTCATTGGATCAAAGTTTTAGACCAAGTCAAGAAGGAGAAGAAGATTTTCAAGAGAAGATTTTCAAGAAGACTTGTGTCGGGTTTTGTAAGTGTTAAGATTTTATTTTTAAATAAAAATAAAGGAAAGATTAGTTGGTGGATTGCTAAAGTTCATTTACATACACAGAAAATTTATATGTGTTTTAGAAAATACCGTTTTGATTTTTAAGCTTCAAAGTATACATGTGTTTTATCAAAAACTGTTTTAGAGCTTATTGTTAAAAACATAAGTATTTCATCTCATATGTGTAGTGGATCATATCCATACACACTAAATTCAAAGATTTTAAAATATCTTATTTTTGTATTTGGAGAAGTTTTAGAAAAATCGTTTTTCAATTTGGAGATTGTTTTGAAAAATACGGTTTTTGTTTAAGGCCAAAATTTCTATATTACAAAAAAGGTTCAAAAGTCTGTAATATGTGTTAATTTTTTATCACACATATTTGTACTTCAAAGTATTTCAAAGAACTCATTTTTGTAGAATTTATGAGAATTTATGAGATTTTATTAGAATTAAAAAGACCAAGTTTTTAATCCCAGATTTTCAGCCAGACAACACTGACGGTCGACCAGATGGTCGACCGGACTAGTTGACCGATGTGCACAGACGTGCACAGCCAGTTTGCCTGGTGGGCGGTCGATCGACCCGGTCGACCGCCAGAAAGCTTTGCTCTCTGGATCTGGCCCCGGTCGACCGAAGCGGTCGACCGCTAGGTAAATGCCCAGTTTTGGACGACCGTTCGGTCGACTGCTTTTCCCAATGGTCGAAAATTCGACTGTTAACGGTCGACCGACCGGTCGACCGACAGTAGAGTTTCCTGCTGAGTTGGCTCCAACGGCTATATTTTTTAGGGCTATAAATTGGGGTGTTTTGGGCTGTTTTTTATAAGATTTGAAGTGGGTTTTCAAGCTAGTTTTTCTACCCTTCTAAGTGTTATCTCCACTTGTTTTAGAGCTAAAACTTCCTTATGAAAAAGAGAGTTTTTCAAGAGTGTTTTGAAATAGAGATTTCTTGAGTTTTTTCTCCACCATTATATCTTGTTTTTCTCACACATACTTGAGATTTCCATTGCTATATCAATCCTATAGGAGAGTTGTTGTGAGAGTGTTTTTAGTTGATCAAAGTGTTTAGATCACCAAGTGTTCTACTTTATATTTGAGGAGGCAAACTTGTGGGTTCGTGTTGTTTCGAGTTCTAGTGGGAGCTCGGTGTAAAGTGCGACCTCGGCAAACTAGTGTGCTTGCGTGTGTTGTTCTTACGGGAACAAGAGAGGGACAAGTGAGTCTAAAGAGTTCTAGTGTGAACTCCTTATAGGTGTTGCAGCACTGAGTGATCCGATAGGATCGATTCTAGTGGAAATCCTTCATAGTGTTGAAGGCGGGTACATAGAGCAAGGGTGGTCGAACCTCGAAACAAATCTCCCGTGTTTGCGATTGCTCTCTCTATCTCTCACTTGTGTTTATATCTTGCATGCTCTTATTGTTCATATTCATTACTTGCTTGATATACTTGTGCTTAAATTGATATATATTTGGATTGTTTGTTCACACTTGTATTCAACCAAGATAGTCATAGCGGCACCTCAACTCTTATCTAGAGGAATCTTGAGGAGATAGTCCAGAACCCTTCACCGGGAATTCGACTACACTCTTGTATTATACTTGGTGTGTTTAGCTTAATAATTTTTAGTTTGCATAAATAGTTTTAATTCCGCATTAATTCATCATTAGATTAGCTTATCACCTATTCACCCCCTCTCTAGATGAACTTCAGTTCCTTCTTCAGCTCTACATCAATTATATTGTCATGACCTCCTACTCTATCATGCTCCGTCTCCTGCACTCAGTGGCGTAACCAGGATTTCAAAGAAGGGGAGAATAAAATAACATTCAATAATATCATTTAATATCAAAATTATAAATGATATATAACATAATAGTTTTTATTTCAAGAGACTAACAGAAAAGAAGGAGAACTCTAAACTGATTCTATTACGTAAAAGTGATTGTTACAAAATGAAACTGCACATCCCAACCAATATGTTATTAGCAAACATCTAAATAATTACATTCACAATATACATGCAATCTCTTATGATCTCACCACTAAAAGGCTATAACAAAAGTACAAAACACAACACATTAATCATTAATTAACTAATTTTATTATAATGATTTTTTTATTTTTTGGATAATATCACAAATTAAATAAATTATGTCATGATGAACAATAAAATTTTTAAAAATTTATCACAATGACAAGATAAATAAGATCAGTGAGTACTCCAAATTAAAAGAAAAATTAACATACTAACGGTGACAACTAGGGGTTAGGCATGACTCTGTGGTCCTGTGAAAGCCACATAGTCTCGATCGTTGCTTGTAGTGAAAACCGCCAAATCCTTGACTCTGTGCTCGAGTGCTCTGGTATTATAGAGAGGAATTTTAGGGATTTGAAAGTGAGATCGAGAATGAGGAGATCAGTTTAGAGATTTAGGGTTTAGAGATTAGAGAGTAAGTTGAGACTTGAGAGAAAGGGGTTGAATTTAAAGATATAAGTTTTTGAGAGACATAAAAAGAGATCAGAGAGAGGTTGAAAGCGATGAGAAGCCAATGTAAGAGATCAGAGATGAGAAAGAGAAGCCCAGAGGCGAGAGTCATCGCGAGCACTAGCAGAAGGACTCGTTCTCGCTGCGGTGTGAGCAAGAGGTCGATATCAGATAGCAGAGATGAGAGAGAAAGAAAGGGCGAAAGGCTAGAGCCATCGCGAGCACTGACGGAGAGACTCGCTCTCGCTACAGAGAAAGCTAGAGGCCGAGATAAGAGGTATGAGATATGAGAGAGAGAGGGGGGGGAGAGAGGAGGGAGGGAGGGAGAGAGAGAGAGAGAGAGAGAGAGAGAGAGAGAGAGAGAGAGAGAGAAGGGGGGAGGGGGGGGAGAGAGAGAGAGAGAAGGGGGGAGGGGGGGGAGAGAGAGAGAGAGAGAGAGGCGACGCCACAAGAGCCGTCACGAGCATTGGCAGAGCCGCGGAGGACTCGCTCTCATTGCGGAGAAAGCCAGAGTCAAGTTCAGAGATGAGAGAGATCAGAGATCGTGGGGGGGTTGGGGGGTGGGGGGGTGAGAGAGAGAGAGAGAGAGGCTAAATTTAGTGTTATTGTGTAATTTGCCATACGTGCCTAGATCAACTTCAGCCGCTGTGAATTGCTGAAGTTTTTTGTTGGTGGGGTCGGGTGACCCCCTCCCTCGCCAGTGCATGCACTAGCTGTTTCGTTCTTGGTCCTGGCTCCATTGTGCTACACATCACCTCCAAGGCTCCAATAAGTACTTTGCCCTTGATCGTGAATTTTATCTTCAATATATGCACCTTTCCCGTTATACTTTCCTACAGATCTTCTAGTAGACACTACGTCACCAATCTTATCTTCATCATCTTCTTGCTCCTACTCATCCTCCAAATTGTTGAAGGTTCATCCATTATGAGTTTACAATGGGAGGGCGGCATTAAGATATATTTACTTATTTAAGAATATCATAGTGATTTTCTTATTTAGAACTTATCATGTCAATTCCAATCATGCATGTGTATATTTAGGCATTGACCTCATGAACGTTATCAATTTTCTGGTTTCTCCTGACCAAAATGATGTTTCTTCTATAGTTGCATAGGAACCTCTTATGTCCCAAGAATAAGAGATTGGCAAAAATATTTTAAAGAAAATCATGAAAACCAAAAAATATTAACACGAAGTAAGACTAGTACAGAATTCATATCACACTAGAACAACTTCTTTTTAGTAAATTTAGAGTTCGAATCTTGCATTGTAAGAAAAGGAGAGAACCAGCTAAAAGAAATATATATGTGTGTGTGTATATATATTGTCTTAATAAATAGAAAAGTAGAGAACGTTTTCGTTCCCACCATACATACGAAGGTGTCTTTTACACTTGAATTCTGGTTATAGGCAGCCGTATCTTTTGAACAATGAATGGCTTTACTTTTGAGAATCAATTAAAATAGCACATCCAAGGGCTTTAGAAACTCTAATATATTTCAAACTAATCATCTCAAAGCGAACTTCTGAATTAAGTATATAGTGTGCATAGTGTGCATATAATTTTCTGCAGGTATCACTCCTGAAAACTTGTGCGCTTCTTTTACAGGAATCAATATGAAAAGCTGACTGAATCAGATCCACCAGCAAAAAGTATCAAACGGGTCATATTATGTACCATCCTTGTCTGACAATGCAAACTCCCGGGAGTGTTTCAATGGTGTGGCATTCGACCTAAAAAATTTGTTTTCCGTCATTCTGATGGCATACTCTGAAAGTTATAAAGCATTCATATTAGTGTGCTAACAATGCAGCACCATACAAATATCATCTTGTCAGATTAGCTCATGAATAGTACAGCCAGATACTAAGAAAAGCGCTTGCAGTGATTGTAGGACCTTGGAATCAAATGAATTTAGAAGGAAATTTATGACCGAGGGCATCTCTTGATGTTGAAGGACATGAGATGGGGCTCCCACCCCTGCCCTTCACACAGACAGCTACGTTACCGCGATAATGAACAAAGTGAATGAACAATGTGAATGTTTTCGGTCAGCTTAAATGTGCATATAGCCCAAAACAAAGCAGATACATTCACATGATATGTTGAGAAGACAACTAGTATGGTTCTTCTAGAACAGTAACAAAAGCTACATGGGCAAACATAGCTGTAATTGTAAACGTTGCAATCCTTAATCAACTCAATTCATACTTCGCAGGTCATCCAGATTCAGATGTGCCTGCCGCATACCTGAAAGCTTGAGAAACCACATTTGAATGTAAACAATACTCTCAGTTTGTGATAGCTGAGGTATGTCTTGTGAACATAAGCAGCAATCCCGTCAATTGTGCTAGCTATTTTGATTTATTCTCACACGGGCTCCTATCCAAAGGCACATCCTAAGAAACTGAAGTGATTTGAACCACTGTCTGTAACTTCACTAGACATCACATATGCTTGTCTGCTCTTAACCATGTTCAACTAAACTTTGATATCCTTCGCTATTAAGGTTGCCTTTGCCTATGTCACACACTAAAATGAATGGATAAAAGGCACGATGATATGACTGACACTGTAATGCATCAATCTAGAAAGAGTAGCATACAACATCGTGGTGACATGACGTTTAATGAATGTACCTAAATATATCGTATTTATATGCTAATTTACCTATGAGTTATAGAACAGCATGTGTAAAATCCACACGACAATACAAAAACTTACAAGGCACGCACTAGGACAATTTCCATTGATATTCTCAAAACCAGCATCCGCTGCAAAATAACCAACGAAATCACAATTTTTGTAGTTTAGAAGTATAAAACTTTCAAATAACAATATTCGAGGCAGTATCTCTTGATTAACATTATTCATTGATTTTATTATAAATGATCCATCCTACTACTGTAGTTTCTCATTTCTAGGTCTCAGAAGAAAAGGTTAGATCCCATAACCACATTCAGTAAGTAATTCTGAAAAATTCATACTTACCACTAATGTGCCGTGCCCGTGTTCATGCTGCGTAAGGCAACCTGTTGTGGGAAGCCAGAACTATATATTTCTATCTCATTTTCTTCTCGTTCTAATTTGCTTCAGCTTACCTTTTTATGTTTTTCATCATTTGGTATGAGAGCAAATTTTCAAATCCAACTCCATGGGGTTCGTCTCTTAGACTCCTACAAAGATCACTATAACGACTACCATGAAGATCCATTGCAACTTCAGCATGATATATTTAGAGATGTACAGATGTTTTGAGGTTTCAATGATCAGTTTAGGTATGAAAATTAGAAATATCATCTTTTGAAAGTTCTTTCCTTTTTTGATTTGAGAAGGAGAGGAAGTATTTGTATGCCAAACATGAACTAGTTGAAGAAGCTATTGCTTGGTGCAAAAAGAACTGTAAGTATTATCGAGTTTGGTCATGAAGATTTATCTCTGATTGCCAAATTTGGTCACTGTCATTGGATCGCCAATCATCTCTCCACTGTTCAAGTTGTCACTGGAAGTATATGATAATTTTCTAGACATGTCATGTAACACAAATTTGAAGGAAGTGCAAGCTGCTATGGTGCAGGCTGCTAAAAGCTGGTTTGGAGACATTGAAAACATGATCCAAGTTTTTCATACATCGAGCTATGTCACAGCTGCGAAGATTAATACAACTCCAAATGTCAAATACAACTTGAATTGTGTATTGGTTGCTCAATGGAGAATACTAGAACTCAATTCAGATTTGTTTGGGACGTATTGTCACACAAATTCACTGGAGGTGAATTTTCCGAGTCAGAGAGAAATGGTGGAGATAGAAGAAACAAGCGGAAGTAAACAAAAGAAAGGAATAAGAAAGAGAGAAGATAAAATTTATGGGCTCACACGAGAGCTGGCCTCATGCCATGATAACCGCGATGATCTGATCAATGACCTCACACCATTGAAGGAAAAAAAATCAAGCAACTCTTCTTCACAGGGGGGAAAAACATTCTTTTTAATGGCATAAACTCATATTTTATCTCCTTATGCTAAGAAGGTTAGGTCTTTATTTATCATGAAATTCTTTCTTAAGACCTAAAAAACTAGTTAGATCCAGAAAGATATAAAGAAGATTGATTTCTTAAAAGCTAATTCTATAAAGAGGAAACTGCCTCTATTAAGTATGCAAGATTTTCATTTTTGAGAACAAAATAAGAAAGAAAGTGCAGTAATTTGCTCCTTTTTGCCTTAGATTGATTAGATAGTATCCAACAATTTATAAGAACCATGTGAATAGTGTACTCTTGAACCTGGACATAATCAAGGGATTGTTTTGCGTCAATGCCTAATAAAATTTCCTCCAAGATATTTCTAAAAAAAAAAAAAAAAAAAAATTCCTCCAAGATGTGACCTCCATTATGACAAGGAAAACACAATCTAACTTGGATAAAACATATGATAGGGATTCAACCCCTGCGTTAACGGTTTCCAACGCATTTAAATTGCTTGGACTCAACAGTCTTAATGGAAACCCAAGTTCTCCACACTTAAAATGGCAGCAAGCAGGATCCTACATTCAGAACTCATCTTGATTCAGATTGCATAATGGCCCTTGATCAACTACCTTGATTCTTGCCATCTAATTATTAACCAGACCGATGACAATGGGAGCTTCATCTCTCCAGTAGATTCATGGTAATTTTCTCTCTACGGCGATATGTGACCTGATCAGATGGATTAAGGGGCTATATTTCTTCAAAGTACAATACTCTGAAAGTGTTAATATTTATGTTGTTGGTACTCTTTTACCTGTTGCAAGCAATGATTTAAAACACAACAGGAAAATCTTAAGTTTTGTGTCACTTTTTACAACACTGGCTACAAACAACAGACAACTTGGGCCTGTTTGTTTCGTTACAAAACGTCGCAAGTCGTAAGGTTAAAATGAGAATGAAAAAATGAACTGTAGCAGAGAAAATATATTGTGTTTTACGGTGTTTGGTTGATAAAGTGAAGTGTAAATGAAAAAGTATATTGTATTTTACGGTATTTGGTTGATGAAGTGAAAGTGTAAATGGTAAAGTATATTGTGTTTTATGGTGTTTGGTTGGTAATGTAAAAGTGTAAATGGAAAAGTTGACCACAAAATTAACTGTAGCAGTGATTTAAATATTATAAATACTATTAAATTAAATCTACTATTGTAAATTAAATTGTATTAATAAATTTGAAATAAAAATTGATAATCTTAATATTTTATTTATAACAATAATATAATAAAAATTAGTATAAATAGTAAAATATTACTAAAATATTAACTAAATAAATAATATAAAATTTGAAGAAAATCTAAAGAACGTTAATAAAATTTTAAGAAACTAATAAAATATAATATTAAAAAAATCTTACAAAAATAATAAAATATAGTTATAATATATAATATTAAAAATACTTGAAAATTATTATAATATAAATTTTATTATAATATTATAGAAATATAAAATTAACAAAGTAAAATAATTATAATTTAATAATAAATTATCATTATAGTATTATTATACTGAATTATTATTACAAATTAACATAATAAAATATTAATATAATAATAAAATATATTATGATATTAATAAAGTAATTTTTTATATTAAAAAATAAATAAATAAATATATAGTAATTTTATATTAAAGTATAATATTGTTATATAATAAAATATTAACTCTAAATAAAATAATAAAAAATGGAATAAGTATTAATAAAATAATAAAGTATTAAATAAAATATTAAATTAAAATATTAAATTAAAATAGTAAAATATTAAATATTAAAACAATATTAAAAACAATAAAAAATTATAGATTAAAAATATAAAATAATTAAATAAGTGAAATCACCTAGAGGGGGGTGAAGAGGTGATGGCTATATGAAAAGACAATTATGCTAATTTAAAAAACTATTTAAAACAATGAACACAATTAAACTACTTGCAAATAAGTAAACAGTTAAATTGAGCAAGTAAGAGAGAGATAGAGTTTAGAGAAATCTAGACAATCGCAAACACAAGGAATTTTTCCGAGGTTCGAGCCACGCTCTACGTCCCCGCCTTCACACTTGAAGGATTTCCACTATTGGTGATCCCACCGGATCCTCAATACAAGGACACACTTGTCCTATCTCTCGGTGTCGCACAACTACACTTTGAAGCACCCGCTCGCTTGAGGTCGATGCCTCTACAACTTCTCAAATGAAGAAAAAGTTGATCACACTTGATCAAAAGGCTCATTTTGCACAATCCTATAACCAATATGAAAGAGATGATACTTGGGATTGTGTAGTGCAAAAGACTAGAGAGAAGTAGAGAGGATTGCTTCAAGAAGGTGTTGGAAATTTTGGCTTTGATGAAAATCTTTTCTAAAATGAAAACTAAAGTTTTTTGCTTGAAAATCTTGTATATGCTAAGAAATCTTGTTATTAAGTTTGTAGAAGTGTCCCACTATTTATAGGGGGTGAAAAACAAACTATACAGCTCAAAAGAGTCGTTGGGGTGAATCCCAATAAAAATCTGACCAGAAAAATAGAGCTGTTGGAGTCTGTCAGAACTTCTAACAGCTAACGGTCGACAGGGCCGGTCAACCGCCAACGTTCAAAAATCTGACCGTTGGGGAGGTCGGTCGACTGGTCAGCCGACCGAGACCAAATCCAGAGAGCAACTCTCTCTGTCGGTCGACCGTTGCGATCGGCCGAAGAAAAACAGAGAGCAAACCAAGTTTGCTCGGTCGGCCGCTCGGTCGGCCGACGTGCACACATGCACAGCGTGCACGTCGGTCGACCGGACTCTACCAGAACTCTTTTCCAGAGTCTGTTAAAGAGAGAAGGGATTTTTGGTTAAAAACATTTTGGTCAAGGATTTATAAAACAAGGTTCTAGGACTTATAAAACTCAGAGTGTGATCATAGATCAACACCCAAACATGTTAGAACTTTATTTGATGAAAATCCTTTTTGGTAAATGAAAAATGATTTTTCTAAAAACTGATTTTTCCAAACATTGTTTTTCCAAAAACTAAGTTAGAAATTTTGTTATAAAAATTGTTTTGAAGTCATGAAGCAATACTAGAAGTGTGTGTGTGTGATAATCTCAAATATTCTACCTCTATCATCTAGGTTTTAACAAAATCATCTAAAAATAAAAACTAAAAAGAAAATTACAAATCTTGATTTTCTTCTTCTTGTTTGATCCGGGAGCGCTTCTATTGTGCTAGGCTCGGGGATCCAAATTCTTTGCGGCGTCCAAAAGCGTGAGTCTTGAGTTAGAGCCGTCAAAATCAACTATTATATTTACCTGAAACTTATATAAACAAAATTGTTAAAAACAACTAAATATGGTTTGTTATCATCAAAATGTCGGGCTAATGGCCTTTGGGCCAACAATCTCCCCCTTTTTGATGATGACAAAACATATATAGTTATCTTAAATATTTTGGGTGGAGACTTCAAGTGAAGCTCCCCCTCAACACATGCATATATAAAAAGAGATACTTAGGCATAAATAAAAGGCATATATGATATAAAATGAGTCACATGCCAACGGAATAAAATGGACACATAAAAGGAGAAATCATATGTCATACAATACTCCAGAAATAAAAATACACAACCATACAATACTAACACATGTCAACTGCATGTCCATAAAAATAAAGTACTACAACCCAAAATACCAAAATACAAAATAAAGTACTACAGCCCAAAAGTCTCATAAATATCTCTCCCCTTTTTGACATCATCAACAAAGGGGAAATCACTCCTCATCGTCAGAATCGTCCTCCTCAGACGAGTCGTCCTCATCACCCGTAGCAACCTCCTCATCACCATCATCATCATCGGCCTCATCATCAATATCCTCCTCCTCAGAATCAATCGCAGCAACAGCTGGCTGTGGTGCTGGAGGAGCGATAGGAGGCCTGGCCGGAAATGGAGGGGGCCGGAGGAAGGAAGCGGTCGTGCATACGCGTGGGATCCGGAGCTCGCATATCATACTTCACATAGAGTGTGCCAAATTGTGATTCCATGTAACGCATGGAATCAGCAAAGTAGCCCATGTCATTGCGAAGACCATGGTAGCGAGCGGTCATCTCCTCACGATGTGCGCAATCTCCGCAGATATCTAAGTGTGGTGCTGCTGGATCTCAGCGGAAATCTGGGTACGATGCTCCTGTAACTGAGCTCGTAACTCAGAAGAAAAGAAGGACTGGAGATCAGAGGGAATAGATGATCCCGAAGCAGAAGAGGGACCCTGGGACATGACTAGTAGGAAGAATAGGCTGCTGCTGGGGAGCAGGATGACGCGTCCCAGCTTGCATCCTCTTCAGGAGTGAGCTGTTTATGTCAATGGAGGGTTCAGAGGGCCTCACTGAAGATAAATCAAAGTTGAGCTGCCTCAACAGATAAGAAATAATCATCCCATAAGGCAAGTGCCTATAGGGATATGAATGTGATCTGAGGTCATGTAGGAGATGATAAGCCTGGGGATGTTAATCTTAATGCCTCGCAGAAGGCAATAGACAACCAATGGAACAGATCCCCTAGCGTGGCTGGACTCTCCTGATTTGGGCAGGAGGTTGTAAAAGATGATCTTGGCAAGAACTTAAGCAGTGAGAGTAAAATACTTCACTTCTTCATTCTCACCAGACCGGGGTTATCATCCCAATGAAGCAAAGTAGACGCGGTGAGCGCAGACTCACCGGCCGGATACTCAAAATCTTGAAGATCTAGAGAATACACATCAACTCCCTCACAGGAAGGAGAGATGCAAAAGATCAGCAAACTCTTAGAGAGAGATGTCAATGTCTCTCCCAAGTACTCTAGATCTAACCCTGTTAGCCTCAAAAGATAGATTTGTGTAAAAATATGGAATGAGAGAGGTGTAAACAGGTTGCCTAATGGAAAGGAAATCTTCAAGAGAATTGTTCCTTAAAATGTGTGGTATGTTCAGGTGTTCAAAATCTTTGAGAATCACACATTGACCAGAAATGATAGTCTTCTCAGACAGAAGAATATAACGGTTTTCAGTTAGAGGAGACACAAAAAAGGGTTTGGATTTGCTTGAAGGAGTAGGGGCTATGGATTTACCCTTCTCCGTTCTAGACCTCTTAGGCATTTTAGGCCAAAAAAAAAAGACCTAGGGCAAAATCCACACAATAAACAAGATAAATGGCTTGATCTAAACTAGATGAAAGCTAGATCTAGACTAGAATATGAAAGATAACAACTAAAGATGTAAGATCTAAGAAAAAGAAGATTTTTACCTTGAAGAATGACGAACAAAAAAGACAAGACCCGAAAAAACTTGAACGCCTGAAAGTGAGGATCCAACAATTTTTAGAGAGATTTGGGGATGGATTTGAGGTGGAAATGGTTGGAGAGGAAGATTTTAGGGTTTTTGGAAGAGAGGGGAAGAAAAGGTCGGCGGTGAGATGAGTGAAAAAGTGAGTTAGGGCTTTAAATAAAGTTGGGTAAAAACAGATTTCCCGTCTCCCGGTCGACCGGTCGGTCGACCGAAATTAACCGAGAGCAAGTCCATCTCAGTCGGGACAACCGCCCGGTCGGCCAGCTTAGGAAGAGAAAAAAAAAATCTTCCAGGCTAAATCGGTCGACCGCTCCGGTTGACCGGTATTGCCCAAAATTGACAGTAACCAAAACCAGTTAAAAAAATTTTATTTAAAAGATTTCAACAGCAGATATGTATATTAATTTAAAATACCCTAAATAATGTTTTAAAATGCTTTAAATCATACAAGTTATTAAAATCAACAAAAATTATATCAATGTTTATTTATAATTAAATAAAGCAATGAATTTGAGATGTTGAAGCCGAATACCCCGTGAAGGGTTCTGAACTTCTCCTCGATTCCTCTAGATAAGAGTTGAGGCGCGCAATTGCCATCTCTATTTATTTGCTTTAAAAAATAAATTTTATTTAGTTTTGACAAAATACATATACAACAAATCTAGACATGTGGACAAAAATATTATGGCATAAAACATGATTATCTATTTAGCATGGTAAATATACAATCACAATAGAAAAGCAAGTTTACACTAACATATATCAACATAATACAAAGGTAAACCAGCAATCCTATGCATATATAAAAAGAAAAACTTTTATGTGGAGAAATTACCAAGCCAAGGGCATTCTCCAAAAATGGGTGCCTCTATGATAGCGATACAAGCGACGATATGTTCGTTAAGCGTTGATGCATCCACCACCCGGGCACCATCTCCCCCTAAGTCTTGGAGGATGATGACCCACCTGTATCAATTAAATTCGGTGTGTCTTTTGGTACCCATATCTTCTTGGGTCCTTTAGGTTAGTATCTTGTCGAACCCAAACATGTTTATTTGACATGTTTAGCTTAGCATAACAAATTTTTCCAAATGGCCTTTGCGGCCACAATGAGTGCATACATAAATTCTACCACTACCATACATGAATGCATGCTTATGTGTGTGTGTGTGCATGTTTGTGTGCATGTTGGTGGTGAGTGTGTTTCCCTTGGGGTATTCCTTTGGGAAAACCTAGATGCAAATTTGTTTAAATCAAAAGCACACTTTTTAAGAGTTGAATCCAAAACATTAACTCGTTTTTGAATTTTCAAAAATTCATTTTTGTTACAAGATGAAATGGGCTTTTTCCTTAGTAGATATTTTATAATTTCAAAGTCCTTTTTCATTTTTCAAAAGAATTTTCTAGCTCATTTTTCTCTTTTAAAATATGTTCAAATTTATTTTTCAAAGAAACATTTTCCTTTTTCAATTTCTTATTTTGAGATTGTGAAATCTCATATCTATGTTGTAGCTCTTCGAAAAATTGTGCAAGTTCATCCATAGTTAATTCATCATCATCTATGGAGTTTTCAAGATATACCTTTGATGCATCCTCCCCATGTGCCATAAAGCACATGTGTGCGGCGTCGATCCTCTTCGGATTCCGACTCCGTGTCATCCCAAGTGGCCACCATAACTTTCTTCTTCTTTGGCCTATTCTTTGAGGTTGTAGCTTGAAGAGCGGGGCAATCGGCGATGAGATGTCCGATCTTCTTACAATGGAAGCACGGACCCGGCTCCTCTCTTTTCCTTTCAAATCTTCCTTGAGGTTTCCCTCTTCGAAAGTTGCTTTGCCCCCTTCTTAAAGAACATCTTGTCCACCTTCCGGATGAGCATGGCAAAATCCTCATCGTAGTCTTCCGATGAGTCCTCCTCGTCATATGTGGATGGAGTGGCTTTGAAAGCGAGGGCTTTTCTTCTTTGGTGCCTCTCTTTCTTCTCTAACTTTCATCTCCATCTCATGTGTTTTGAGATTGCTGATGAAGCCGGAGAAGTCTATCTCCTCCCTATCGTTGAGCTCCTTGAGGGTAGTTGCCTTTACTTCCCAAGATTTGGGAAGAGCCCGAATGACCTTCCGGATCTTTTGGTCATTGTCAATCGTGTCACCTAAAGAAGATAAGGCATTAGTTATCTTGGTGAAACGGGTGAGCATGTCATCAATACATTCATTCTCAAGCATATAAAAGTTCTCATATGAGAACGAAGCAAGTCAATCTTGGATCTTTTGACTTGGGACGTTCCCTCATGAGTCACAATCAAAACATTCCAAACCTCAAATGTCGATTTACAATTTATGATGCGTGAGAGGTCATCTTCATTTAAACCTTGGGTTAATGAATATTGAGCCCTAGCATTAGCCTCATAGTCCTTGGTGGTATCCTCGGACCATGATCTCTCATCGGTGAGAGGTTCTACAAATTCCTTGGTAATGGCCCTAGCTACTCTAACTCCTAGGGATTTAAGAAAGAGGTTCATCTTGACCTTCCAAATGGGGAAGTTCAAACCATCAAACTTGTGGTGGGAACTTGATGCTAGAAAAATCAACTGATGCCATGAATACAAATAGAATGCACAACAAATGAAAATGCAACAAAGATATAGCCAACTATAAGGATCCCTAAGGTGATTAAACCAAGTGTAAGGGTTGGCTCTGATACCAATTGAAATCACCTAGAGGGGGGGTGAATAGGTGATGGCTATATGAAAAGACAATTATGCTAATTTAAAAACTATTTAAAACAATGAACACAATTAAACTACTTGCAAATAAGTAAACAGTTAAATTGAGTAAGTAAGAGAGAGATAGAGTTTAGAGAAATTTAGACAATCGCAAACACAAGGAATTTTTTCGAGGTTCGAGCCACGCTCTACGTCCCCGCCTTCACACTTAAAGGATTTCCAACATTGGTGATCCCACCGGATCCTCAATACAAGGACACATTGTCCTATCTCTCGGTGTCGCAACTACACTTTGAAGCACACCCGCTCGCTTGAGGCCGATGCCTCTACAACTTCTCAAATGAAGAAAAAGTTGGTCACACTTGATCAAAAGGCTCACTTTGCACAATCCTATAACCAATATGAAAGAGATGATACTTGGATTGTGTAGTGCAAAAGACTAGAGAGAAGTAGAGAGGATTGCTTCAAGAAGGTGTTGGAAATTTTGGCTTTGATGAAAATCTTTTCTAAAATGAAAACTAAAGTTTTTTGCTTGGAAATCTTGTATATGCTAAGAAATCTTGTTCTTAAGTTTGTAGAAGTGTCCCACTATTTATAGGGGGTGAAAAACAAACTATACAGCTCAAAAGAGTCGTTGGGGTGAATCCCAACAAAAATCTGACCAGAAAAATAGAGCTGTTGGAGTCTGTCAGAACTTCTAACAGCTAACGGTCGATAGGGCCGGTCGACCGCCAACGGTTCAAAAATCCGACCGTTGGGGAGGTCGGTCGACTGGTCGGCCGACCGAGACCAAATCCAGAGAGCAACTCTCTCTGTCAGTCGACCGTTGCGGTCGGCCGAAGAAAAACAGAGAGCAAACCAAGTTTGCTCGGTCGGCCGCTCGGTCGGCCGACGTGCACACATGCACAGCGTGCACGTCGGTCGACTGGGTCGGTCAACCGGACTCTGCCAGAACTCTTTTCCAGAGTCTGCTAAAGAGAGAAGGGATTTTTGGTTAAAAACATTTTGGTCAAGGATTTATAAAACAAGGTTCTAGGACTTATGAACTCAGAGTGTGATCATAGATCAACACCCAAACATGTTAGAACTTTATTTGATGAAAATTCTTTTTGGTAAATGAAAAATGATTTTTCTAAAAATTGATTTTTCCAAACATTGTTTTTCCAAAAACTAAGTTAGAAATTTTGTTATAAAAATTGTTTTAAAGTCATAAAGCAATACTAGAAGTGTGTGTGTGATAATCCTAAATATTCTACCTCTATCATCTAGGTTTTGACAAAATCATCTAAAAATAAAAACTAAAAAGAAAATTACAAATCTTGAGTTTTTCTTCTTGTTTGATCCGGGAGCGCTTCTATTGTGCTAGGCTCGGGGATCCAAATTCTTTGAGGCGTCCAAAAGCGTGAGTCTTGAGTTAGAGCCGTCAAATCAAATTATATTTACCTGAAACTTGTATAAACAAAATTGTTAAAACATAACTAAATATGGTTTGTTATCATCAAAATGTCGGGCTAATGGCCTTTGGGCCAACAATAGAAATTGAACACTATTTAAAAAATTAAAAATATTAATAATATTAAATTATATATTGATTATCAAGTAACTATTTGAACTGTAAGTGTACTACAAGTGAGAGTTACATGACTACAAAATTAACTGTAGTAACTGCAAGTGGAAAAATATGAGTGTAAAAGTGAGATTTACATGACCACAAATTTAACTGTAGCAACTGCAAGTGGGAAAAGAAGAGTTGCATTTTGCAACTTGTTTTTCAGTGAAACAAACAACAGAAAATGAAAAAGAAGTTTTACGACTTGCGTTTGCGGCATTTTGCGGCGAAACAAACACGCCTAGTAATATGTACAAAGAATCCTAATTGTGGGGAGAGAGCTTAAAAATCTTGTTGAAAGAGTTTTTACTGTTGGAGGTTAGCCAAAGATTGATGAAATCAATAGTATCGAATACGAGAGCGTGTCGGCTGTATCAAAGTTAGATTGCATGGAGGAATTAAGGCTAGTCAACTAGGGCATGACCTAGTCGACTAATGACTGGATATAGAGAATTAGAAAATCTGTTTCACTATAGGCTAGTCGAGTAATATATGTATTAGTCGACTAATAGAAGTTAATAGTCGACTTAGCTGTTGCACGGGCTGATTTCAAATCTGATTCTGAATTCATTTCTAGTCCGAATTAGTGTTTTTGGCCTTCTTTCTTCGTGATTTGGTTATATAATAAATGTAGTGTCCCCAATATTTGTATCCTAAACTTGTAAAACATAATTGAATGATTCAATAAGAACTCTCTCCCCTCGTCTCGAGAATGTAAGCAAATTATCGAACCTCGTTAAATTTTGTGTTCTCTTTTTTTTTTTATTTAATTGTTCGTGCGGTTGGTGGATGTTCTTTAGCGGGTCGTCTCTCTACTGCGTGGGATTCCCCGAACAAATGGTATCAGAGCTTTCCAGGTTCGACAATGAGTTTTTTTCATTTGAGTAGAGCAAATCAATTTGAAGACTGTCTACAGTTTCGTTAGAAGGTAATGATCTGATATTTCCTATTTAAATTTATTTTCACTAATTATTTTTCGCATTGTGTTAAGGAATCTAAGAAGATAGTCAGAGAAAGTCAATCTATGGTGAAATCTTTGAATCCACAATCCAATGAAGATCGATGTGGTAAACCGTGATGGCACGAACAATTTTGAAATGTGAAGGTGTGAGGTGATGGATGCATTAACAACATCAAACTTTGAAGACACTCTACGATGAAAGAAAAGCCGAAAGAGACTTCTGAAAAGGATTGGGATGAGATGAATAAGATGGCGTGTGATCTTATAAGGTCTGTTTGACGTAAGACATCAAGTATCATGTGCTATATGAGACGTCTGTAAAAAAGATGTGAGAGATTCTCAAGAAGAAATATCTGACAAAGAGTATCAAGTCTCGACTGCTTCTAAGAGGAGTGTTTTACCGCTTTCAGTTAAAAAGGACTCTCTATTACTGAGCACATAAATGACTACACAAAACTTCTTACAAATTTGGTTATTGTGAAGTGGATATTGAAAAAGAGGATAAGACAGTAATTCTTTTAAATTCTCTTCCTAATGAAGAGTATGAGACATTCGTCCTCACCTTGATTATTGGTAGACAATCACTTAAATATAATGATGTGTCCGCTGCTCTTGTAAATATGAAGTGAGAAGGAAGGACAAGTAATCTTCTTCCAATGATACATTAGCAGAGGCATTGATGGTAAGAGACAGAGGTTTCAATCAGAAGGGTAAAGACGAGCGTGAGAGATTCAAGTCATACCAGGTTCTAGAGATCTAAAAGAAACCAATGTGCCTTCTGCAAAGAGATAAGGCACCGAAAAGTGACTATCCAAGAATCAAAAATAAGGAGTCGAAAATCAAGGCAAATCTCGCACAAGTGATCAGTACACAAGCTGGTAATTCACAAGCAAGTGGATCAGACTCAGACTCATCGGTATTCTCGTTCTCTGTTACTGCTCCTACTATTACTTACTCAAGTGATTCTGAGTGGGTATTAGATACAGAAGCTACTTATCATGTGTGCCCGAACGCGATTGGTTTTCTAATTTAGAGAAGCTAGTGGATGTTTCTTTGTCATGAGTGATGATCATCAGTGTAAAGTGGAAGGCATAGGTACAGCTCGTATCAAGATGTTTGATGAGATGGTATGAAAACTAAAGGAAGTGAGGTATGTACCTCAAGTGAAAATGAATCTTATCTCTGTTGGTAACTTAAAAGTATTGGGTCATGGAGTATCTGTTAGAGATGGTGCTCTCAAGATGACTAGAGGCTCGATGGTGGTGTTAAAGGGCGTCTGACGCAGTAACCTATACTACTTGATGGGTAGTACGGTTACAAGGCGAGTGATGACTTCTATTTTTCAGGTGATGTTTGTACACAAGTTTGGCATATGAGGCTCGGACATATAGGAGAAAAGTTTTTGCAAACTCTAGCAAAGAAGATATCATTGGAAGGTGCATCTATCTACAACATAGAATTGGATGGATAGGGTGTTCTGAACAAGAAGACGAAGGTGAAATTTGACACCTCTACTCACTGCTTGGAAAGTTCTTAATTGTGTTCATGTTAGTATTTGAGGACCTGTCAAGAATGCATCGCTTGGAGGTCATCGGTACTTTGCCTTTTTAAAAATAATTTATTTAGACATTATTAGATATATTTCATGAGACAAAGATTTGAAAATCTAGGTATGCTGGTGAAGTGGAAGAATATGATAGAGAAACAGACTGGTAGAAAGATTAAGAAGTTTCAAATTAGTAATGTTGAAAATACAAGAACCAATTCTTACAATTTGACCAAAATACTAGTATTAGTACTCACTTCACAAATGAAATACATAGGTTGGCTACAACTGCTCCTTACTGGAGAAGGTTCGGTGTTTATTGTCTAATGCACGATTAGACAAATCGTTTTGAGTTGAGACGATTGTATATGCTAGTCATCTCATAAATGAACGGTCATTGACTGCGATAAGAGGCAAAACTTCATTGGATATTTGGTCAGGTGGGGCTGTTCAGGATTATGATTTATTGCGGATACTTCTTTAGTGCCAAAGATGGTAAGGTAAATCCGCGAGTAAAGAAGTTTGCATTTTTGGGTGTCAAGAGAAATATGAAAAGCTACAAGCTATAGGATTCGAAAACAGAGTAAGCACGTCACATTTGAGGAGACTTCATTGTTGAAATCTATCATCTCTCAGCAGGTATAGAGGATGATGACCAAGGATGTATCGCAGTGGGTAGAAGTTGCTGCTATTTCACCACCTCCAGTTAGTTCGGTATCAGTAAAGACTTCACCAGATGTGACACCGGGTGAAAATCATATAGTTAGTTTTGATGCTCAATAGGTTGAAGACAATGAGAATATCGAATTATTTGCAGGTATTGGAATCAAGATAAATCCACAAACATGGGTGAAGAAGCATGTATCTCAAGTTGGTGAGCATGACAGCTCAAATTGAAGGTCGTTATTCTTCGTGACAGTATTGGTAAGAAAATTCATATGACTCAGCCAGTTCGATTCGCTGTTGAAGATTTAGTCACAGTTACTTGAGCTCGATGAAGCTCATTTGGATGAACTACGTGTGGCTTGATCCCGTTGGGTATAGGTACGTGGCAGCCACAATGGTGCTGCTAGTTGGAGTCGACATGGTGTTATATTTTGTTCGACTCAAATTTGAGAAATCTTTACCGAGTGGAGAATTGTGAAGAGAGAGGGTAAAAATCATGTTGAAAGATTTTTAAAACTCCGTTGGAGGTTAGACAAAGATCGATGAAATCAATGGTGTCTAATACGAGAGTGTGTCGGTCGTATCAAAGTTGGATTGCATAGGAGGAACAAAGGCTAGTCGACTAGGGTATGACCTAATAGATTAATGATTGGATACAGAGAGTTGGCAAATTTATTTCACTATAGACTAGTCGACTAATACATGTATTAGTCGACTAATAGAAGTTATTAGTCGACTTACTGCTGTGCGGCCTGTTTTCAAATCTGATTCTGAATTCGTTTCTGATCCGAATTAGATATTTTTGGTTTTTTTTTTGTCTTCTTGATTTCTTTGACCATATAAGGAGAGGAACTGTCCCCAATATTATATCCCAAAACTGTAATCTGTAATTGATTGATTCAATAAGAACTCTCCCCTTGTCCCGAGAACATAGGCAAATTGTCGAATCTCGTTAAATCTTGTGTTCTCTCTCTTTTTCTTTGTTTAAATTGTTCGTGTGGTTGTTCTCTGGCGGGCCATCTTCTCTGCTGCGTGGGATTCCCCAACACTAACTTCAAATGTGGCCTTGTAAATCCCACCTCAAAATGTCTAAAAGCATGATCCTTCTTTGTCAAGTCAGTAGTTTAAGTTCCATATACATTACTGACCTACTTCTATAAGAGTGCCCTAGACCTCATTGCACAAAACACCGTGCTCCTCGGAATATCGTCTGGGACTGCTCGGTGATGATGGTTTGTTGGATAATCCACAAGAGAGAAATAACTGCCTAACATGTGATAAAAGTTAGCCCTTCAATGGCCTTTTAGAGAGAACATGCCACTTTGTTCATTTCTTTGGGGGTTCTATATTCGGGGATGGCAATTGAACAGGAACTCACGTTTGTCTAACGGCTTGAAATCTTCTAAAAAGAAGTAACCATTTGTCAAATTTCCTACAAATATTGCCATTAATATTGTTTAAATGTGTTGTTTTGGAGATCATGAGTCATACAAGTTGCACAGGTAATTGTGACGGAGTAAACTTTATACCTACGGAAATCTCATTTGTATAATTGTTCTTGCCTAAAATTACAAATCCTCCCTGATTCAATATTTTAAAATATAAGTTCATAAATTGATCTTTTGAATAACATGAACAAGATTTCTGCAGTCCACTCAGTGAAGAAGAGTCTGTGCCACAGTCGGAAGAAATAAACAAGATTAGGGAGAAGTTCACATGAAAAATCTAAACAATCAATCAGCAAACTTTGTCCTCCAGTTATTTCAGAATGGTAGTTGTATTTAACTTGAACCATGAATCACAAACCTCAAAAGTTTGCTGGGCTGTCATCCAACTGCTTCTCATCTTCAATGTCCACCTCCAAAATTTCCTAATCAGAAAAACAAAGTCATTGCCATCTCAACATAACAATGGACACACTGATAACTGAACAAAATTGAGAAACTTACAGGAATTCTGATCTTGAGATAGTTGCTGATCCGCGCGAGAACCGTGGATCGCTTGTGCCAAAACCGCCCTTTCAGGCTGATCTTCACAAAGGGCCATCCAAGTCTGCAAGATCAACCTCGCCTACAAAATACACATGATTGTATATCACTTCCGATACACAAATATTCAATAAAACACCAAATAAATATAAATAATATCAATCCAACATCTCAAATTTTCACCTGTCATGCCGACTGCCATATCAAATATCTGAGGAAACTGAATCATCAAAACGCAGAAAGAAAAATAAGCCTTCACAAATAATTTAAACAGAAACAGAAAACAGAAGAACATGCACTTGCCTCTGACCTGGCGTCGGCTAGGACTTGTCTGATGTTATCCTCGGTGAGTTGAGTGTCGGTAGAGCTGCGGATATCGCCAGCAGACGAGATTCTGGATGAGCAACTTGCTGGAGACTTGTTCTGCTCCGTGAGGTGAGAGTTTTAGTCTGGAATCTAAGGGATTTTGAGAGGTTAGAGGTCAAGCAAGAAGAGGAGGAGAAAGAGAGAGGCAAGGTTGGGAGGTTGGACCGCAGCAATGCCATTCATAAATGTTGAAGATGAAGTCAGCTGCAGTTTGAAGGTGGTGGGAGAGAAGAGAGCAAGTGAAGAGAGAGGAGTGTTTTGAGTCAGGACCTTATCTATCTCTTGTCTTTGTGTTTGAAATTGAAGGTGTGCAGGAGATTTGCAAATAAACCCTTGCATTATTCTTATTTTATTCCCAAAAAAAAAAATTTCTCTGCCAACTTTTAGTTGAGGGCTAACAACTTATGTACATTTTCCTCATTCCAAATTTCAAGCTTTCAGTATTTTCCTTTTTGGTGTTTTTTACTCCAAATTGAGTGGAATTTTAAAATTTAAAGTATCATTTATCAACAGGGGAAAAATGAGGTTTTTTTCACAATTCTGAAAATTTTCACTCTGAAAGTGCTGAATCTAAGATACTTATTTGCTTGAATTTAGATTTTTCAGCTTGAGATATCTAAAGGGTATCGCGCCCTTTAGCCAGACCCATACCACATGAACAAATTGGATTTCAGTGAGGGGGAAAAAAAAAATCTGTGCTTGCATCCCTGCCAAGATTCTATTACCACAACATTGCAGGAAAAGGTTCTGAATTTGTATAAGATTGCTGCTTCGCAGATAGCACAATGAAATCAAAATCTCAATTTGATACTAATTGGGAATGCAAATATGAACAATGGCTTTGAAATCAATATATACATTTATTCAAATCAAATTCAAATAATGATTATCTGCTCCATACAGCTCCAGCTTCGAAGCTGTTCCCAAAATACTATCTACTATGGAGAAGCCGAACAACTATTTATGAGTGACGAGTCATTGCGTGGAGCGCTGCATTGCACATTCACATAGCAGATTGGATAAATACTGAGAATTTTGGGAACCATTTCTTTAACCATGATGCCTTCTGCTCAGAGAAGTGAAACTCATTACAGTAGAGGAAGATAGGGAAAAAGAAAACTTTCTATACAATGACAATTGATTTATAGCTTTTTTTCAGTAGAGGATCAACAAAAGTATGTCAATTTATCACGCAACATCTGAGCTGCTGATTTATAAAACTCCAAAATGCATAATAATATCGCCTTGTAAGCAAGTGATTTGACTCGATTTTCCAGCCTTCGTTCTAATCTGGCCGGTTAAAGATAATAGACAATAATGAAAAAAGGCACCAATACAGTAGATAGTGCATATGAAAAATCACGAAGTTTCTTAACTACAACAACTCCTGCTTTTGCGCAGTTAATTCTGTCCGTTGCACAGTTATGACAGTCAGGATATGATATATCCATTATCTGTGACAGCAGAATGGAAATATAACATATTCATATCGGAACTGAAATGTTTAATCTAAATTGGTTTCTCTAAAAAAAAAAATTTAATTTTCAATGTATTTCAAACTTCACCTATCTTATTAGGAAAGCTTGCATACTCCTCTTCCATTGCGCTATTAGGATACCAGCACTTCCAAGTTCTTGTTAAAGGAAGCAATAATAGAGATACCTAATATGAAAAGCATGTAACCCAAACTTTCTAACTCAAAGTTATAGCCTGTATGTAGAGATGCCCAAATTGACACAGAATACACCGTGAACTTTTTGTATCAAGTTTAAGCAATAAAAATAATTGACCTGAAGGTGTTCCCTTGTGATCGAACTCATAAGAAACAATACCATGGTTTGAAATTTGACTGAACAGGAAATTACAGATTATCATTCTTGAAACAAAATAGCAATCGGAAAAGGTGGTTCCATGTTGCCATTCATTTCATAAAAAGCAAAATTTCTCATCTTCTATAAAGTTACATTTGACTTCAATTCATAAATTTATATACATTTCAACATGCATGGCATTACCTAACATACCAGTAATGTAATTGAATATTGCACTGGCAGGAAATGTTATGTTGATTTTCTTTTGACTTTCATCACTGCCTTTTGTGTGTTTGTGTGGGAGTGCGTAAAACTTAGCTTCGACAGTTTGATCTATTTCCCCATTGCAGAAATAAAAATAATTCAACTGTAGGCTGAATCCAGTGTTTTTAAGTGAAACTTTTAAATGACCAGCATCTTATTGGAATGAGCTATGCAGCACGGAAACTTCTAGAATGAAGTCATGTTGTGTCCGATTCCGAAACGTGTCCGACACACATATCAGACACATGTGTCGTATGTTATTTTTTAGAATTTGCCGCATGTCCACATGTCGTGTCCATTTCAACATTGTCGTGCAACATAGGAATGAGCATAGTAAAGATAAAGAGAGAATATGCTTTCACTTGCTTAGTCATTTGGTCTTTGCATGTTGGGAGGATAAAATCTACCCCTTGGAGCCTTATGTTATGTGGGGAAAACGTAAATGAAAGAAGGAAAAGTTTCTTTTTGGTTTCTTCCCTCTCAAAAACTGCAATTGGAGAAAAATTCAGCTACTTGTATAACAGTTACAGCTTGAATGTTTCACATCACTTTAATAGTAACAAAGGGAACATGTTCAAACTTGGCTTGCGCCTTGTGGCCTAATCTGTGTCTCACTGCTGCAATTCCCTAAGCAAAGCTGATCAGCTTCCTCCATCAAGACCATCCTGCTCTGGGAGAAATTTTGGAGGTTACACAATCTTAAATTCCATTACCAATGTGGTTGGTTTCCCCACAAGCCCAGGGGCTTCAGGTTTTTATGGAAAACCCATTCTAACCCAAATTTGACTTGGCTAAGAATTTCGTGTTCGCTTAGAGAGGTTGACTTGAAGGTTCACAAAAGAATAAAGAGCTTGGAAAAAGGTGATGAGCAAACAAATTCTTAATCCTATCTCAGTCATGGTCAATAAATCTACAAGAAGAAGTCCACTTCAATATCTTTGGAATTTAAGCTTGAACCTTAAGAGAAGAATCTCTTAATAAAACCAAACAGTATCAGATTCAAAATAGACAATCAATTGTTTTGACTAGAGTATATAAACAAAGCATGATTTCTTAGCTTTAATTAAAGATCGCCATCGAAATTCCAGTTTGAGATTGTGAAACTAACAAAGTGAAGTTCCAGTAAATATGCTGGAACTTTTTATGAATGAATTTCCAGCCTCCTAAAAAGGGAGAAAATATCAGGTAGCTTGGACTGATTATGTCATGTCCTCATTTCCCAATTGCCAACATCAAATCATATCTAAGTGTGTCTTTTTCCAAAAACAAGAGAGCCTTCTTACACATTCATAATAAGAGATAGAACCAAAGAAAGGAAAAGGAGAAGTGCCTCTTAGTTAAAACGCAAAAGACATGCACGCAAAATAGGGTATATGGCATGAGACGACATGAGATATAAGAACAAGATGTATTCCAGGACTTCGATAGTCCTAACTTTTATAATTTTCAATGCAATAGGCACATTCAAGTCCAGAAGCTCAAGACAAGAAATATACAGGAATCGAGTTTCTTCTTTTACTGACCGGTGATGTTGCTTGCTATCCCACGAGATCATTTATGATAAAGCCCAGGTATGCATTATTGAAGAAGAGGAAATGCTTCTCATCAATTAAACTTTTATTCCCTTCAACTTACAATCTCAAATAGGGGATCAGATGAAACCTACTAATCTACTATGCCTCATCATTAGCAGGTTACTTGCATCAGATTTGCATAACCTACTTATTGGTCGCATCTAGCAGGCTGCAGGCAATCCTATAAACAATTTAATAAATGGGTCAGGTGTGGGTCGAACATATATGGATCAGGTCAAATTTTCCTCGAACCAGCTCATATGCCACCCCCAGCAGGCAAGCCTTCTTTAAATCCAGGAGGTCCCCACATCTACGCTGGGTGAGGGCAGCCACAGAATTTGAACAAAGGAGGGGGAGGCTGGCCGAGAAGGGATAACTACCTTAAATAGAAAAGTTTTAATTTTTAATTTAAAAATATTTAAAAAGTTGATGTTGTTACCTAAGTTGAACAAAACTATTCTAGTGGGCTGTTCCCTATACCTGTCATGAATCTTTTATCAGGTGATAAGCTTTTGTGTGTGTATCTTTCTTTTGCTTATACTCTTATAGAGAAGCTCATATTAAGAAAAATTATCTGAATGAACATCTCCAAAATGGCATAAATTTTTAACATGTTTTGCACTTTGGCATGAATACTTCACTTACAAATTGAGTTTGGATGGATTTTGAATAGATTCTTTCAGAAGAGTTGCATGAGAATGAAGAAGAGAGGAAGAATTTGGATAAGGATGAATAAGAGGAAGAGATTTGTAATTTCAGTTGGAGAAACAGATTTTGTGTGAGAAAAATGGCAACAAAAAAAGAGAATGAAGGAATCACAATTCAGTGCTTCCAAACAGGCTTTCTTTTTCTGCTGTAACTGTAGTTCTTCAACTTGACAAAAAAAGAAAAAGACTTTTAACCCAGATATTTGTGATCAGCTAAATGAGCTTTTTTCTGATATCGCTATGTTGTAAGAGTGAAAAAGTAGATGGAGTAGACAGGAAAGCATGAGGACACAATCATCTTCAAGTTCATAATGTTCCAATCATGGATATTGTTAGCTCGTAAAAAGACAGAAACTTTTGGATCTTGGACAAATTCAATTTTTTTTAACAAATATATAAAGGGAATATAAGGTCACATGATATGTCAAAAAGCAAATAGGACAGCAATCTGAAGAAAAAATCATAGTTTTCAATGCATTCAAAATTTTATGTGAAAAGAATAAATTTCAGATGATACAAAGGGACATTAAAATCTCTTCATATAACTTACCAGAAAAGTTAATGTTACAAGCTCTATCAAGGACTTCTTCCTCTCTAAGATGATCCAATCAGTCTGCAGAACAACATCAGAACCTCTTCTGCATCTAGATTTTCCATGTCTATCCTATAGATGAAACAAAATGACAGGATATCTTCAAAAGATGCATCATCTAAAAAGTATATCCCAAAGTCACTGCCGTTTCTGTGTCCTGCTGCGAGACAAATGTCCCTGAAGGCCTCCAATTCATCCTTCGAGTAAGGAGGTTTCTTTCACTAACAAACTTCATGGTCTCCCCAGCATTCCAGTCCTTTGAGATAGACGCAAGGCCCTTCAGTAGACTGTCAATGGCGTCAACACTATGAAACCAATTCCTTTCATGTTATCCTTGCACAGCTAAATGCCATATCGAACTCCCCTCCTTTACAAAGGTAATGAACCATGTTTGATGTATTTTACTGTTTGGTTTGCATCCCTTTCCATTCATGAACACAGATATCCTTTTAGCCATTTCAAGTTCACAAATCATGCAAAAACCTTTGATCATCAGATTATAAGTCAACTCATCTGGCTTTACACCAGCACAATCCTTCTCCGAACCAAGCTTAATTAGCTTGCCAAGCCTTGTGCCTGTTAATCAGGTACCACACACTTCTCCATGTTTACCATGGTCAAGTAAGCATCATCTAAATGGCCCATCTCTCACATAAAACCTTGATGATTATATTAAATGAAATACCATCAAATTCAATCCCAAACTTAGCCTGGTCTCATCACTAACCTCCTGAATCTGATCAAACCTTCAGTGGCATTAAATGATTTGACAGTAGGGGCATCCAAGAGGTGCATTTCCTCGAATGTCTTGCGAGCATGATCACACATTCAAGCCCTTCCATAAAGCATTATAATCCAAGCAACAAATCCCCCGACCCTGTGGAAGTGCCTTCTAGTGCTCAAGGAGTTGCTCAGTGAGATCTAAGTGAGAAGCTCCGGCCAGTCTTGATACGGTAACTTCAAAGGCAAAGCGATTGTGGGCATTCGCTGACAAGCATTGAATCAGGTGAACCACTTGGGGGTGGGCTCAGGGCGAGCAGTTTCTGGCTTGCGGTTTCTCTGCTGCTTCAAAAGGGCAGCTTTGCAAACAGCAAGGGTCATGTGGCGAATAGCTGGCCGCAATGGTGATATCAGTTTTGGTTCTTGATTTACAGAGACTGGCAGCAATGATGGTTGCAGCAACAGCAGCGCAAACCCTGCGGACAGTAGTCAAAGATAGCTTGCTCCAATTCCCTTTTGCTTTCTCCTATTAAATCCCCTTATTGCTTTCTCCTATTAAATCCCCCTACAGACCATATGCTTTGACCTACCTTGCCTCCGTTTCTGAAAATTTTGCTTCATAAATCAAAAAAGTAACATGAAGCTGAGAGGAACATAACCATCTCCCAAGAAGCAAACCTAGGATCCATTTTTCAGAAGCTGGAAAAAAAAAAATGCCACCTTCGAATGCACATAGACACACATGACACTCACACATCATCTTAATTCCCCCCTGGCACACATGGGAAAAGATATAGACAATGGACATCAACTGAGAAGAATTTCCATTCTTTGCACATGGGTCAAGAAATACATATGGACTTTGAAGGTAAAACCAAATCATCAGGACAACGCATGCCAAAAAAAAAGGTCCTTGGGTGACAATATTGGTTGCAATGAAAAGAAAAGAACATTCCACAATCGAATGCTTCTTCCAAGACAGACTGCCGAGAAACTGCATGCCCAATTAATTAAAGGATTGTTCCTGCCTGAGTCACATGAAATAGCATGCTGACTAGATAAAAGCAGCTCGACCTCCCCTCTTACTGTGTCTGTCATATGTGGTGTTGAACTTGTCGACCAGCTCGTTCATGGTGCTGAAAAAGAAAAACAGTTCAAGAAAGGGTTAGATTATGACTCCAAATAAGAGTTTGGGTCAGCAAATTTTTCATCCCCAACTGAAACTAGGAAAAGAACACATATGGATGTCATCTGGCTTTTTCACGTTTGGATTGGCTGCATATTGGCTAAATGTAAGTTAGATCTTGAAGTAAAATTCTTTTATCAATGTTCAGCTCACCAGGCCCAATATCTGTGGTTTTCCATATCAGCAATGTAAGAAAATGGTATCATGTTTGCAATTAGGCCAGTGGATGCACAGTAAAAACCAGCAATCTCCTTGCGTAAATGCACCACATGTTTTCCTCTTTTTTCCCCTGTTGGCCTTCTCCTTTTCATGCATGGGGCTGTGTGTGGGTGGGTGGGGGTGGTTGGGAGCTAAAGATCACTCCAAGGGAGACACAGGGCGGCTCCCATATATATTATCTTAGATGCATGAACATTGGTTTTTTTTACATCCCCCACCGAAACAAATATTGGTAATATCTTTATCTATGTATTCTATATACCCATAAAAGCATCAATACCGTTTTGGCCGAGAATATTGAGTCATCCGATTATTTCTATCATAATTAGAAAGAATCCCATTTTAAATAGGAGACAAAAGCATCCGTTAAGATAACTTGTATTACTTAAAACATATAAGTGATCCAAGCTTTTTCCATAAAAGTATTTTAATCTTATCTTAACCACAGAAGTATACAATAATACAAATTAAGTTATCAGGTGCTTTTTTTATTTTCAGTTTTTTAGGCAGTTGAGAAAGAATTGTAGCTTGAAATTTCATTGATGCAATTCGTATTACAAAAATATAAAAAAATATTTCAGATTATTTTAGTATGCTGTCTAGTGTTATCGTTATTTATAGCAAGAAATCATATTTTAAGTAGGATTTCTCTCTTAAATTTTGAGTTCAAATTTGGCCAGTTGCTAGTGAGGCCTGGCTCACTAGGAAAAAGGTAGGAGTGGGTTGTGGGAAGTCCATAGTTCAAGTCCGGCTATGGTCTTATGTATCCAAAAACAAAATGGCCAGTTTCTAACTATGATGATTAAAATACAATATAGGTATTTCTTAATCTAGACTAACTTTATATCTAAAAATTGCAAAAAATAAACTAAAAGGCTAATATTTTTATGTACCTTCTTGCCTACATCAACAATTCACTAATCCCTTTTTTTCCCCTATTTAGAATAATTCAATCTTCACTAAAATATATTATGTTAATTTAATAAATATTTTATAACTTTCGGGTTTGTGAATGAGCACAAATCAAAATCTGAGCAGGGTTTGCCTTACTAAAATTATGAGTACTAATTTCATTTTTGTTAATTATGATGTAAGTACGTTCTTGGTGACAATACATATAAGATATCATAATTCATAAAAAAATTAACCCAAACCAAAGTAGATTGGTTTTCTAATCAAAGATTATTCATTATTAGAAATGTTATCAAAAAACTTAAAGACGTTTATTTTCATAAGAAATGTTGAGATGGAACCAAATTTGCAAGTCAAACAAAATTTGATTGGAAATAATTTTTCCAATGTTTAAAATAACGATAACGTAATGACAACGTTTCTCTGTTAACATAGGTAATAACGTAACACGTAACGTAGGTTACACAATTTAATATTTATTTAATAAAAATAAATATATATTATATTTAAAAAATTATAAATAGGAAAATGATTTTTAAAAAATCTAAAACAATATCAAAACAATATATAACATATTTAACAAGTCTCACAACAACTGATAGCAAGTATCACAACAATTTTTCACATTTACAAGTTATAATTCATGATTCCATCTGCACAAACAACAATATGATCCACATATTTCATTATAATTCATAATTTTTAGCCATGTTATTCAATCTACACAAAGATTCATAAATCAATCTATAATAACTCATAATTCAATCATAATTCATAATTTTTTAGTCATACTATTCATTATAATTCATAATTCAATCTACAATGTGCTATTCAATATATCCCCGTGTCCTTCACTCTCTTCAATATTTTACCCTGATCTCTCTCTTCTCTCTCCCTTCGATCTCTCTCTGTTCTCTCTCCCTTTTCCAATCTCTCGCGAGAAGAAGAAAGCAAAGAGAGATCAGGAGGAAGAGAGAGAGCAGAGAGAGATTAGGGGGATTGGAGAATGAGAGAGAAGAAAGAGAGATCGGAGGAGGGAGAGAGCTCACGTGTGCTTGGAGACAGAGAGCCACCGCTTGGAGACGACACAGACAAGAACCACCACGACGGAGAACCCCTAGAGGAGTTCTTATTTTGCTATCAATCGGAAGAGGTATGTCTTCTTCTTTCTTCTCAGTGCCAAACGAGGAGATGACTACGAGATTGCAGAGAGGATGACGAGCGAACGAATTTAGGGGGTTTCTTTTTGCCATAGACCGAGAGAATATAGGAGAATTTATAAAAAGTTGACTTGCATTGTAACGTAGATTACGGTGCATTACGTTAATAATGTAACATAACGTAAGTTACGGGCAAAATAACCATAGTTATCAAATATTGTGTTTTTTTAGACTTGTTACATAACAATTGGTTGGAGTTACGTTATATAACGAGTTATAACGGGTTATATAACGGTTTTTTTAAAACACTAATTTTTCCATTAAAATATATCTTATTCTAACTAAAAATCTAAAATAAAAAACTTAATTTAAATCTTATTCTAACTAAAAGTTTAAAATAAAAAACTCAATTTAATTTCCACTCAGTATACATGTCATTAACTAGAATATAAAACAAGTTTAAAATAAAAAACTCAATTTAATTTCCACTCACCGTACACGTCATTAACTAGAATATAAAATAAGTTTAAAATAAAAAACTCAATTTAATTTCCACTCAGTGTACATGTCATTAACTAGAATATAAAATAATTAGGCATATACCTTGAACAATTGGTGAACATGGCAAGGTAGGTCATGAGGAGCGTATCATTAAATTCCTGCAAAATGAAAATAATCGTGAATCCTAATTGCAGGTTAAATGGATCATAAAATATTGAGCCAACAACTTAATCATACCTATATTTACCTAAACCAAGAATTAGCAAGTATAACTCATGTCATAATTAAAACAAAGATGAACTCCTAAATAAGATAGTAAATTTTCATAATTGAGGATACATGACGCACAGCTTAATGAGAACAATGAGAAAAGAGAGAACTTTTCCAAAAATGCAATAGTTATTTCACTTGTGATAAATATACATGTATGTGATTAACACTAGACAGATATTTGTGTGAATGCAAATATAACTATTTTTTTCTCAAAAGTCACACCATCAAAAAGTCATCCTGGAATTTCTCTGATTCCGTGGCTGGCAATCTTCTCAAAAGACTTGAAACTTGCCTGAGCAATGAATTATCAAGGGGAATTTCACCTGCACATTCAATAAAAGCATATCAAATCTTATATCCACAAGCAAAAAACTGTTTGAGAACCACAAGCTCCAACAACAACAAAAAAAACATTGCATCTAACGCCTTAATATTCTGTATAACAAACTTTGAATTTTTGTTCCTTAGCTAACATAGGAGATGGTCAATAAGGGTTCAACAGAGTTGAACAGAAAAATGATACATGTAGCCAGCCCCAAAGATTTGAGATAAAAGCTTCATTGTTGTTTAGTCAAGGCAAGGATTGACGGGAGGGCGGGAGGGTCTGACTATATATTTCTAGTTTCTGTGGCAATAACTGAGACCAATCCACATTTAAAGTGATAAAATAAAGGATTGATATGGCAAAAGTTAAAGCACATTGGAATAGTACGCATTTCTGACACATAAAACTGCAGTTAATCAAATAACTGGAATAGGTGTTTTTGTGCAACATCAAGGTAAAATCACATTATGAAGAAAACGCAGGTAAAGTGAAGTTTAAAAAAAAATGGTATACCCGTCATGTGTATGGAGGTTTAAGGTTGTAAGGATCTACCTCTTTGCATGCCAAGAAGATATTGATGGACCACCCGAATCCTGCTGTTTAGCATTTTGATTGCACTATGTATACCAGTAAGATGTGCAGCCACTGCTCAAAGAACCTATGTCAGTGTTCTTAATTTTATCCATGAAATGATTATTATGACAAAATACAATGAAGAATTAAGATTCCAAGTACATAAAATTCGTAAGGTCATGCATGAAGTGTGGCTAAACAAGAAATCTCACATTGAGTCGCAGCTGAGCCACCATCAGATGGTTTAAGATGTGCTACGTGATCTACTGAAATTCGTTCAGCTTCTACAGTCTTAAAGAAAACAAGCATTCATCTTAACAAGCATAGTTGACATAAAGATTAGATCGCAACACAAAAAGATTGAAGAAAGACAAACCTCAATTGTGTAATTCGACCTTACAAATATAAGCTGCGGAATTCCATCAATGACATGCAGTTCTTTTGAGTCAAGTCAACACAATCCAATTTTGACAAACATGATAGACAACTTGTTAGTAAAAAAAAAATAGCAGGTTATACACCAAAAGAAAACAAATATATACTGAGTATAACTTTTTGTTGCAGGTGCTATAATTCTAGATCAATAATCTACTCATAGAAATTTAAATGTGGGCCAAATCAACAGTCCAAGTTGAAGAATGATTTCCCACAAGGTTATTAATTGAGGGTCTCTAATTGGAGAAATTATTCCCTGTAACAAGTGCACATGCAGTCCAAGTTGCAGAATAATCCCTGCACATGGAAATTTTATTGTATGTTTACTGAAATTTTGGGAAAGTACATTGCAGAAAGACGCGGTGCTGGACCTAATCAATGGTCAACATCACACCATGATGCTCTACTGCTGATCTGATGGTAACTAATTCAGATATAGAGCCTACCCAGGCAAGCGTCAAATTAAACCAGCTGCTTCATCATCAAAAAATCAGCAACGAAAAACACTTCCTAACCTGGTCAACATGTACGTATATAGCTCATAGGCTCATAGCGCAGGCATATGGTGTACTAACCAAGGTTGAACACTCAGTTTCAGATTTGACCATGTCATCCAGGAGTGGTATTGGTTCGTTACAACAATTGCACAAATGAAGAGGCTTTCAGGGGCCTATAATAAAAGAGCAACCGTTACATTACATTGTATAGCATAAGTTCAATAGATTGGCTTTTGAAACATCTAGTCCATCAGTGTGTGTGAAAATCCATCATTTTCATTTTGATTTTGTAGTATAGGCTGCATTTGTCAGCAGTTACTGTTTGTCCCCTATGGTTATTTCCCTTTTTCTTTAATTTGTTAGGTTAATAGCAATAGTTTAAACCTAAACCAACTTCCATAGCTTGTTTTCTAACTGGTCTCTACTGAAGATGATTATGAAATATCCAAGAATGAGATGCATTGGCCGCAACCTTGTCCCATGGTATTAATGGTCATGTAAATTCCCATTATCACAGACAAACTAGAGTCGAATGCAATTTTGATACAGGAAATATATGATCTTTCCCCTTCTTGTACTATTTTCTTTGAGTAGGACTAATCAAAATGACCAAGTTTGAGTCCCTGGCACCTTACTTTGGATTATTAGATAAGAAGGCTATAATATTATTAGGCTATTGTTAGATTACTTCCAGCCATTTCACATGTTCTAAAAGAATCATAATGTAACGTAAGCTGGACAATGAAGTTTCTCATGATTATGACTTCATGAGCAGATGATTCCTAAACACATATCTATTCCTAGGATCTGATTCCTAAACACACATCTATTCCTAGGATGAGCTAAAGGTGACTCCATCAGACCAACGATTCTTCGGGTCCGCTGTTATTTCCTTCTAATATTGCTATGACATTTCCATTTCATCATAGCAATTATTCCTACAATCACTACCTTAAAACTAGCACCTAGATTGGCATTCTCGTCACATCACCCAGCAAAGTCAGAACAGACCACTTTGCACAAAAAGGAAGTTGTTTGTAAGAGCATCAGACAACAAAATTTCTTCAATCTCTCAATTGTATCAACTATAGTTAAATGGCAATGGTTTTTGGTCCATTCAGGATTGATCCATTGAGCCCCAGAATTTGCTATATTGCAACTATATAGTTACTTGAAACAATAATAAAATACTAATGTGATCAATTGACTACAGGCAAAGGAGCAGTTTAAACTTTGAAATCATGTGAGGGAGGGGAAGAAACAATTTGCACGAAAGCTTCTGAGAGATTCAACAAATTATCTAAATTATTCATCTTGTAGGATTCAATATTTCAGCATCTAAATGTTCTCATATAGTGTTATAAAGGAAAGAGAAATAACTGAATAAGGGAAAACTCGTATAATGTGCCATACCCATGCAGTAGTTGCAAAAACAACATGGTTACCATGTTTACGTCATTAGATGTTAGTGAACAATACTTCTGAAAGGAAAAAAAATGTCTCACCCTTCTTTTTCTTTTCCGGTTCTAATTTTGCAGTAGATATGCCTCTACGAATTTGCTTTGTCAGGTTGGTTTCAGAAGTCAATACACTAAAAACCCAACTTTTCCAAGTGTGTTATATGAGAACCCATATAGTGCATGCAGGGCCCATGAGTTATAACCAATACCAGAATATGAAGAAGAGTGCAGCTTTCAAGCATCTTGTGCAATCCAATAAAAGATTGGCTCTGTTGGTTGGCAAAAGCCACAAATAGGTGGTGATTCCAGAATTCTAACCGTTCCATCAAGGTTAAAGGGTACAAGACACACATGTAATGCGCCAGAAGCATGAACCTTTTTTTGGGTTGAGGAGGGGGGTAGGTTGGTTTTTGTGTGTGTGTGTGTGTGTGTGTTTTTTTTTTTTTTTTTTTTGTTGGGGGGGGGGGGGGGGGGTTTGGGGGGAGGGGGCTGCTGCTAGCCACAAAGTAAACACCTATGTTGCACGGACACAGCAACATTGAAATGGATACAAGACGCAGACACGTGACGAATTCTTAAACATACATATGATATGTGTGTCGGACACGACACGGCTCCATGATAAGAGTGTCCGTGCTACATAGATAGACACTATCAACACTAAAAAATCTGATTCTAGAAAATGGAAATGATGAATGACACATTGTGATATAGTACAAGACTTTAGTAGATCATAATACAGCCCCCTCTGTCAAATCTAGTGCTAGCTTGTGAGCAGAGGTTCTTTAATTCCCAACTCTGCAACTTACATCTGAACATGTCATTACACCATTGGATTTCTTCAATAATGTACACAACAATTCTTCTACTTTGCAAAGGAAACGGAAAGGAGACTATAGAATCGTATCCCGAACAGTTCAAGCATGAAAAAGGTAGAACTGGCCAGTTTGAGTTACAAATGTGATATTCAACTGTCAAAGGAAAGCATATATTGCAAGCATTTAATAGTAAGTTCAGATCATGATTTGATCTAACATGTAATTGTTAATTGTTAAAAGAATCAAACAATTGTGATGCAAATACAAGAGCCAAGCTCACATACCACTCTCATATATAGTCACTGGTAGATCCTTCTGAGCATGATTGACTGATGGGTTCAAAAGAACATAGACAGGACTTTCATTAATGTCCATCAACTGTTACCAAGAAAGACATTTGAATAAGTAAAAAGTCAGACATTTAAAATTATTTATTATAACAGTGGGACTTCTTTGGCATCCTTAAAACATTATCAAGAGCATGTGACTATTTCTTTCAAGAATACTCAAATGAACAAAAATTATGGCAATTAAAAAGAATAACAGATGGAACTAGTTAGACAAGAAGGCTTGAAGTGACTTAACTTCAAGATCCATAATTTCACCAGACTACTAACTAACCAACTAAAAAAATTAATCCATGTGAACAAGTTTACAACCATATGGCATCCTTTAAGATATGCAATCAATTTGTGCCAACATAGTTAGCAAGTAAAACCACAGCCAAGGGGCCAATTATCTTAAGGAGAAAAAAGAAGTGGTATGACCTGGAACACTAAAAGGGTAAGAGTAAAGCATTTTAGTTCATGGCTACAAACGTAAAGGTCAAGCATCAGCCACAAACTGAATGAGCCAGTACACATGGAACCCTACTTGATTCATGGGTAAAATTTTCAGGATTATCATGGCACAAATTAAGCGTATTTTTATCCCGTCACTCCGTCAGTTATTTATTTATGTAAAAAAAAAATTTCTAAACCTTATGTTGCACAGAAAAAGATATTTATGACGATGACCCAAAAACAAAAGAGATTGTTGTTGCCAGTTATGTTTGACAAAGTCATAATAGCATTTAAGTATTTACTGGGCATGATGATCTGTCAAGATGATCTAATAGACAAAGACATATCTAATACATAAGACACTATCCTCGTAAGGAGAAGCCCAAAATAAACAACACCCTGAGTTCTTTGGTAACCAATTTAAACATTGGCTCAAGATTTTACTCTTACTTCTCTCACTTAAAAGGCTCCACAAATTGCATCATGCATAACCAAATGACCCAATTGAAGCTACAACAATTAGAATGCAGTTACCATCTACTTTCTTAAAATCCTCGGCTAGGTTTGATAAGCATCATAAGCAGATGATATGAAATAGGCAATGCCTTTGAAAGTAAATGCTTCCACTAATTGTCCTCTTTGATAAAAAATGATTTGGACATACCAGTGCCCCTAGATATATGATATAAAGATAATTAGCTGAAATATCTAGGTGAAGTGCTTATAGGTTTTGGGGCAATTTAGAGCATCATAGACAAGAAATTTTTGATTTTAACAAGATACATCGAATATGCCAAAATATTGTTTCTAACTCCCAAACCCCCGTGATGGACAAGTTGAATGATTAGCCCCCTATTAAACTAGGCTAAAACCTCAATCTTTTTTATTTTTTTATTTTTTGCTTCAGTTTTTTCTATATTTCTTCAGCTTTGGTTTTTTCAAGCTTCATTTCAACATCTATATTGTTATTTGTACAGTTTTTGGATTAAAGTTAATCCAAAGTCTGTAGGTTGTCAAAACCAACCTTTGATTGATTTGATTACTTCTAGGGACAATCAATGATCTTAGATATAAATGAAAAGATAGGCATTTTTAAGCTAGATTGCTAGATTAAAGATAAGGTCCAATGAAGATTCCAGTTTGACTTGGCATAGATCTATTTAATCAAGTTGTGGTCTAAGGGTGATTTATTTTTCAGCCAAATATTTCTTTTTCAAGCGCATTTTGATTTGATGAGAAGATTTGTTCGTCGATGGTTTCCTCATCTGATAATAACTACTAACTTCTTCAGGATTCAATGTAAATCATGTGGCTTCCCATTTCAGTATTTTTATAAGGATCCTTTAGGATTCTTCTAGCGACTAGAGTAGTCTTAACGATATTTTTGGAAGGAATTGAGATAAGATTGGATAATTGTTCCTTGCTTTTTTTTCCAAATCAGTATCATCCACAGTTTTCAAACCCTATATCTAGAAAAGCGTAAAAACAACATGGAGTATGAAAATTCGGGGGGGGGGGGGGGGGGGGGGGGGGGGGGGGGGGGGGGGGGGATGGGTTTGGTCCTTTTTATTCAACTTGGTTTCATGCAACTTTTAACTTCTGGCGCTTCTAAATCCACCTTTTATCTAATTCGTCCTTCACTCCCATATCCTCGAAGTTGTCAATGGCTATTTGAATCCAAACATTATTAGTTTAGAACCTAGCTTAGTTATTAATTGTTAACTGTTAAATTGTTTTAGCAGTTCAAGCTCATGTGGCATTGTGACTGGCTGATCATTTATTTGTTATTTTTCTTTTGTTTCTTTTTATTTTGGAGAAAAAGCTGATCACTGATTTGTTGCTGAAATTGTTCTTATTTTGTCACATTATCTGTACTTGAGCTTAAACTCACCTTGTCTCCTAATTGGTATATCAGGTTTCCTCTTTTGTCTTTTAGATTTTTAACGTCCCAGGCATCTCTCGAGCTTTCAATCCAAAAAATTAAAGATCTTGTACCTTATGTCTTTCTTATCCATTAGTTCTGGTGCTTGTAACTCCGGGTACCCATTGTGTTAGCGAAGAAAATTGTGCTCCTTCGCTCAAGAAATAAAATGGTGGAAACATCAACAAAAGGACTTCGCTTACAGTAGCAGACTTGCCAGTGTCAATTTTCTCCACATGGGAGGGACCTAACTGGGAACCTCAAATCTTTTAGTTTCTTTATGCTTCAATATTCCTAATCTTTTTAGCCTTATGTTATGTTCTCTAGTATTCTAAAAATTGGTTTCATTATTCGTGCAGTCCAACATTAAATAATGATTAATCGGATTAATCGGGAATTAATCACAAATTAATCAAAATTAAATATTTTAATATATTTAATTATACTTATACACAACTAAATATAAATATATACAGTTAATTGTTGAAAATACCTAAATATTATACAAGACAGTATCTAGATGTGAAGTTATAAACCATGATATGATGAACAATAAGACAATATGAATAAATAGTAAAGAAAAAGAGATAGAGAACTTATCTCTTCGCATTATTAATCCAATTTTTCAAATTTTGCAACATAAATATAAATCAAAGAACTTACCTGCAAAATAAGACAAATAAAAAAATTAGTCAATTTATCAATCAAAATAATGAGCTTTAAAGAATGATGGAGAAAGACTGCTAAATAAGTTAATTTAAAATATAATTAAAAATAATAAAATATAAGTATCACTTTATGCAAAAATACAATAATAAAATACCATAATTCATCTACTATTTAATAACTAACAGATTAATCGAGCGTTTAATAGTTTTGGACCCAATTATGCGCCCGATTAATCATTTTGGACCCGATTAAGCGCCTGAGCGCATAATCAAAGCGCTGAATGTAATATTACACGGACTGCCAATGATTAAGATTAATCGGCCGATTAATTGGCCGATTAATCGACCGATTAATCCGATTTTTAGAATACTAGTGTTCTAGTTTTCACAACATAAATGTAATCCCAGTATAGGGAGGTCTACACCAACCTGAATGATTCCATTTGATGCAGGATCCATCTAGCTCATTTTGCATTATTATTGCTTACTTGTGTTGCAAAAATTGTTATCATGTAACTTGTTTGGTTATATTTTGATTCTCATCATTAATAATCCATGCACAAGCCTTGAAGACCAAAATAATGGATCTGTGTTTGTATATTAGAAAACATTAAACTAAACAAGTCTCAACGATGGTTTTGTTATATTGTTCATTTTCTTTCTTTAAAGCATCAGTTAGAAAATTGAGACATTATGCTCTTCATGAATTTCTCTATAGTAAATTGAAAGGCTAACAAATAGCACCCCCATTAAGCATACTAATAATCTCTGGAATAATTTTCTTTAAAATTTTAATATTCATTGTTGTATTATAAGGTCATAACTCTCCTCTGTTTTAAACCTCAAAAACATAAACTATGCACATGAAACATGAAGAACTTCTGTGTCCATACTTCATGAAGTTAAACATGTGAATTTAGCTTGTGAGCAACTCTCCTCAGCTGCAATTCAAATTATAAAGTTATATACATATTTTTTTACTTATGAATGAAGAAAGTTTCTCCATCTAAACACTCACAATTGACTCTCCCGTGAAAGCATAGATTTCCCGCTCACCCACCATAATGCTCACTTATTAAAAAAAAAAAAAAGATCTCTCTTCCATCCCATTGTACACTCTTGATCTGAACCATATCAAGTCGGTTTCACTTTTACTAATCTATATGAACTTTCCATACGAAACATGGTCTAAAATCTTGTTATGGGTATCAGTATTAGCCAATGGTTTTTTAGTATCAATATTCGCTATCCATGTTCGCAATATCAGGCCGTTGCTATAGCATTAATATTGCATCGGGTACCTTGAACCTGATAGGATATTGCCAAATGTATTGGAATCAGCCAATATTTGAAATCATATACAAACCTTTGGGTACTCAAGACACCACATCCAGTTAAATCAACATGATAATTAACAGATGTGCTTCCTGCGGAGTTTGGATAAAGAAAATAAGAAGCAAAATAAAGAAGATTTCAGGTACTGCTTGATAAGGTGTAGAATGATACTCCAAAAAAATAAGTGATGTGTCAATACTTGTCATGCAAAGTAGATACCTATCGAACAATATTTAAGCTTGCTACTTTTTAAGGAATGCCCTCGTCAAACTTCCAAACAAAAGTTAAAATCCTTCGTGTGCCTAGGTATTTTTTACAGAATCAGACCTTTTGGGAGGCAGCTGAGTTGTTACTTACACATCATACACATACCATAACAAATGTGCTAGATCTCGTCTCCTTCGATTGCATGTACCATGATAGGCATGCTGATTCCATATTCCCCTTCAGAGCCCATCTTAATTCTACAAACATATGAGAAAGTTACGGGGCAGACCCTCCCAAACTCATCCTCAACATGACAGATCTCACAGATAAATCATACACTGAAAGTTTGCTTTCCACAAGGGTGGAATGAACCGAGTCATCTAGTTAATTTGCAACATGTTAACAAAGGATCAAATGGACTCAAGTTTGAGAAACCCAATTCCAAAATCCTACAATACAACATGAAACCAAACCACATACCTGAACTGTAGACCAAATTAGGTAGTGATATGCAAATCATGCACAACTTAAAAATAGTTAACTCAAGATTCATTTCTACAATCTTTGCTGAACAAGGAAAAGACCTCAATCTTAGTTGCCCAGATGTACAGGCCAAATTTAGGTACACTGCAACACAAGATTGGGACATGCAAGGAATGTCTACATTTTGAATACAATTAGCATGATGCTAACAGCAATCCAGAATGCCCAAGCCCAACAAAAAAAAATGTGAGAGCATCTTATCGAGTACCAGGTTTTGGTTTTCTACACGGGCTAACATAAAGGATCAAGTGCAGAAAAAAGTGAATATCATGGAACTAGAAAGAAGGATAGAGGTTTCTCTATTTACACTCTTTCTTCTTTCTGCTTGCTTTTTTTTCTTCTTTGTTGTGTAGTTCAAAATTCCTTACTTAATAAACTTGCAGTGGTTTGAAGAAATTGTATGGTCATTCAAGTTTCCAATAAAAAATTGTAAATACCAAAGCTTTAAGTACAAATGTCCAGAGTTTAAAATTGCCAAATGAAAAAAAGGTGGATGGAAATTGAATTTTTTCAAACTACTTTCCATGTTAGCCTCTTCTCCACCATTTCAAGATTTTTTTTTTTTTTAGTAGGGATAAAAATTTCTCTAGTATAGTGGAAAACAGGAAATACGATTGTAGCAATAAAAGAGTCTGGAAGCTCGTAATATAACCCTACTGAAAAACAACTAGATAGCTATAACTTAGAGAAATCAAAAAGATAAATAACAATAAATAACTATAACAAGCAAAGGAAATGTGCTGAAGAATGAGAAGAAACTGATGATAAATAAATATAACGGTATATTCATTGCAACTGGAAAAATAAAATTCATGTCATAGGTAAAATAAAGAAAGAGATCATTGATGATGTTATAAAAAGAAGGGTTTTGAAATGTTTTTAGGACCTCTATAGCAGCATTGAATAGAGTAAATAAGATTGATAAACAAACACGGTTAATGAAAGAAATCTCAGTTATTAATCTTGTTTCTAATCAGTTTCTTCCACGTTCAAACTGAATATCCAAAAATCCCATCAAGAAGAATTGCAGGACTGCTTAAAATAAACTTCTTGTCATATACTGCATTCTGAGTTGATTAATCCCCCTATTTACTTCCAAAAGGTAGGGGCCATAACTGTGTTTTCCTCAAGATGATACACTGAATCTACTGACACAAAGAGGTAAACATAGTACTCTGTTATCAACACGTCAAAACTTTAGTATCCATCCCCAAATATTCTATAAAAAAAAAAAAACCAACCCATCAATAAGTTATCGTCAAACAAAGAAAACTCTGACCAAAATATACAAAAAGCATCATTCAAAAATGCTGAGCTTACCGCTTTGTGAATCTGCATATCAGACTCCTGAGCATCACTCCCGGTTGAATACCACCCTAGTATAAAAAAATTTGGAAAGACCTTTTTATCTGCATTGGATATAGAAACATGATGTGTTAGACTAATTAAATGAAAATGTAGATTTGTAGGAGACGCCCAAGAAGTTTGCATATATCAGTTTACCACCCGCAACTGATGACAAAATATAGTAAAAACAATCCTCAATTTATTACTGACAGTAGTAAACAAACTCCCCAAAAAATATGAAAAAAGGAAGTAAAAAAGAAAACCTTGCCATTAAGAAGTACTATGAGAAAAATGTTAATTTCCAAAAAAAATGTCACAAAACATGAATAAACATTGTTTCCTGAGCACAGGCCTTCTTATCAATCACTTCGCCGCTGGAGGACGTGTTTGAGGAAGCAGTGTCATTGGATGATAGTTTGCTTTAGCTTGTTGGTTTTTATATAATTGAAGGTGGTGAACTGATTTGCTGATTTTTTGTAATTTACATTAAACAATGAAATGTGGTGGCCTCTCTGATCCCTCACAGAAACCCGCTTGTCCCCTATGTTCATTGCCTTCTACACAAGACCATAACTGCAACCATAAAGAAAAACAAAGAAAAATTATACCCTGCAATGGTCGACTTTCAGTATTGTTTTTTACCAAATATGACTGAAATTTCAACCAAATATGGCCAAGTTTTACAAAATACTTGAACAACGAAAATAATGCATTCTCGTTTGCTTATATTTTAAGCGCCTTAGTAAGTACGAAGTTTCAAATTTTGATGCATTTTTGACTTCCACCAGCAACCAGAAGTTTGGCATTTTACTTGCTCAGAGTTACATTCCAAGAGGTTTTCAGCTCAAATTTGTCCTATATTCTAGAATTGGTTCATGGATTCCGACAAAATCATCCCCCAGCCCCCAAAGGGTGGGGTAGTGGGGGTAGCAGATGTGGGAGTGGGTTTTGCAGTTGTCTTGATCATGCAAGCTCGCCAAAACTGAGCTCACCAAAATCTCAGTATTTTCCCAAAAAACCCCAGGAAGAAACCTTAGTTTCAAGTCCATCTGTTACCTTTCTCTACACTGACATTAACAGGAAAAGAAATGAAATTAGAAGAAAACAGCATGAAAAAGCCTATAATCCAGGCTCCGAAAAGCATACACGGGCATTGCAGCTTCAATTGGGTCATATTTATGGGGGGAAACAAACAAATAAAGACATAAGAACCGCAAGTGAAAACCCTAGAATTTGTTACATAGAAAGCAAACATCAAGGGTACAACCCTAAAAATAGGCGCAAAAAGGGGAAAACTTACAGAGTTCTTGCTTATTCTCGAGAAAAGCACGGTCTAGGGTTTGGGATACGGGATCGAAGAGGATCTCGAAGCTGTTGAAGATCTCGACGGTGCGGCCGCGCTGGACCCCGATGACGCACCCGAACACGCGCGGTGCGCGAGTGGCGACGCCGTTGGCGGCGGCGGCGGCGGAGGAGGAGGAGGAGGAGGAGGAGGAGGAGGCGTCGGAGGAGTGCTGGCTCTGGACCTTGACGCGGATGTAGTGGTCGGAGATGTTGACGATTACCAGCGGGTGAAGCTTGAAGGTTAGGCCACTGCTCGATGAGGCCGCCATTGGAAAAAGTGTGGGAGAACACGCAGGATTTTTGGTCGCAGGACCTTTTATAAAAGAACGGCTTTGGAAAGTTCCGGATCTAAGGGTGGCTATGGGGAACCCGTTTACCCGCTTAGCAGACCCGAAACTGTCAAGGGTCTGTTTGGTTGTCGTAACTGGCCGTAATTCGTAGTTATAATTGGTAAAGTCTTTTACAATTATAAATGAGTTACATGTATGTAAATTTTACGGTGTTTGATTGGTAATATAAAATTGTAAAGTGGGAAAGTGTATTGTACTTTACGGTGTTTGGTTGTCGTAATGTATAAGTCGTAAGTGAAAAAGTTGACACAAAATTAACTATTTGGTGATTTTAAAAGTTTTAATACTGCAAATAAATATTAAAAAATTAAATATTAAAATTTTTTAATATTAATATAAAAAAATAATACAAATTTGTATGACCACAAAATTAACTATAACTGGGCTGTAAGTGAGTGGTAACTGGGTTGCAAATGAGTGTTAGTTGAGTTACGTAAGTCTTTTACGAATTACGGTCCAAACAAACGCCGTAATTGTAACTGGGTAGTAAGTCATTTACGAATTACGGAGTTTTACGCGAAACAAACGGCCTTATGCATCTCTCTACGTATGATTCGAATGGTGTTGTGTAGCCGCCGTGGCGACTGACCAAGCTTTGCTTGGGCCCCATTTTACAATATAATTTTCGAAATCGGAGTTACATTTAAGCTAAAATTGAACTAGGGTTTGTAATCATATAAACTCTAATTTGCCTAACTTTTTGAAACTGGGTTAATGTTTAAGTTAAAATGAAAATTTTACTCAAAATCGAGGATCAATAACTCCAGTTATATAAGGCTTGGGGGACTTCTAAATTTCAGTTTTAGTAATTCTATTTTGACTCTTAAATATAATGCAGATTCAGTAATTTTATTTTGAACCTGGAACTCTCTCAGATTGAAGTTGAGAAACTTAATATTATTGACAAACGTAGGCTTTAACTTGTTTTGTGTGTTTTTTTGTAAGCCCCACGAGATCTCTGTGGGATTATAAAGTCTAGAAGAGGAAAAGAAAGAAAAGAAGAGAAGAAAAGAAAAGAAATCAAGGTGCTAATGGAACCCTCCCTCACTAATAAATTTCCCAGTGTAACGGAAAATGTAGTAGGGCCCACATAAAATTAAATATCAATTGATCATCAATTCAAATGTGTGTGGAATTTGTGTTGTGTTTCACCATTTTCTCAATTCTCATTTGTGACAAGGCAAAGCCAAACGAGTTTATCTCGATGATTTAAATAAAAAGTAATAATTTATATTATATAAAGTAAAATCAACTAAAACTTAATCTACGATTTACTAAGACAAAAGAATGACCAACGTTGTTTTTTATGTTAGTTTCTAGGATCAATCTAACAACTAATCAATATCACTGAAATATCACCGATCTAATTGGCCAGGTTGGTTAATATCAGGTGGGAGGTTTTCCGTTCAATAGAATGTTCCTTAATTAAAGAACCACCTTTCAATTACCTTCCTTAGTTAAACACCAATTAGACTGGTATAAGTCAGTCTCAATATACTGAATATCAGTATAATCCCTGTATAAAGAAAATTAATTCACTTATACAGTACTTGGAGTGAGGTACGCTTAAAGCGAATCTCCTTAAGACAATTACGTCCCCCGCACTGGTGCTAACGGGTTACTGGACGCTGGTCTCCCAAGATACAACACTCCTTCACGGTATTTGGATAGCACTACCAAATTACTGTACGGTAGAACCGTAGTTAACCAGTATCTTCACAGGATTATTGAAGCAACAGGACCAAGACAAATTTTAGGGAGAATATTTGTCTTTACTTTGGAGGAGCACCCACCATAGAGAAAGGAGGAAGATAGAAGAATATTCTTCTTTGAAAGTCCCAGATTCAGACAACAATTCTATTAAAGAATCTGTTGAATTTTCTAAGCCCTCTTTCAGAACGAATTTTGTAGAATCTCTTGGAAGTCACTTCAAGTCAGAGAGAGAAGATTGTTGGCCCAATGGCCTTCCACTCTAATTTTGATGATGATCAACACTCATGTAGTTATGTTTACTAATATTCTTGTGTTTCTAAGTTTCAGATCATTAACAGGATATTAGGTTGGTGATTAGCTTCAACAAGATGATTAGAAGCTATTCATGATGATTCCGGTGCCAAAGCTTAAAGATCATACCTTTGCACTTGGAGAATCACGGAGTTTGGACCGAGTCTACTTGAAGATGGAAGATCGACAAGAAGACTTAGGTATCTAGTTTAGAGTTTGTGTTTTAGATCCATTTGTAAAGCTTAGTTTAGTTGATATGCTCAAGTGCACAAAACACACACGTTTCATGATTTGGTTTTTGGTTTTCATGAATAATAGATCAAAACAAGTTTACCTTATACCTATGTATATTAGATATGTTCTAGATATACATACATGCTTTAAACTTGCTAGACAAACTTATTTTGACTATCCTATTCATGTTTTGGAAAACTCAAGTTTGATAAAAATACAAGTTTTGTTTTTGATAAAATTTGCAAGACTCTAAAATGAATTGATATGTTGATATATTGTCTTGAAATTTTTATCACATGTTTATGTTTTAACATAAAATGATAAAACAAGTTTTAGAAAAACATATTTTTAGAAAAACAGTTTTTATTGTGATTAAAAATATTTAGTGGATTTACTGTGAATTTATGGGATTTTTATTGAGTGAAAAGACCTATTTTCAAATCCCGTATCGGTGCAGATCTGCACTGTGCCTGCCAGGCCAGTTCGGTCGACCGGACCGGTCGACCGCACCAAGTGGCCGGTCGACCGGGTCGGTCGACCGATGTGCACAGACGTGCACGCTGGCTACACATTGTAGTCGGTCGACCGGACCGGTCGACCGAGTTGAGAGTTCAACTCTCAGGATGTTTCGGTCGACCGGGCCGGTCGACCGCTAGTGCCCAACGGTCACTTTTCTGACCGTTGGCGGTCGACCGGGCCGGTCGACCGACGCCTGTCAGAGCTGCCAGCTCAGCTCTAACGGCTAGTTTTCTGTTTGGCCTATATAAACTCCATCTCTTTGGGGATTTGGCCAAGATTTTTAAGAGGAAAAATTCCAGGTTTCTGAAGTGTTTAAAAGAGTTTTAAAAAGTAGTTTTTGAGATTTAAACTTCTAATCTTTATTGTTTTGGGTTTTTGGAAAATCAAAGAGAACTAGGTTTTGAGATTTGATTTGATCTTTTATTTCTATCATATACAAGAGATTTCCCAAGTAGTTTTTCTTTGTTGCTTGTTTCCAAAAACACTTAGTTTCCACACTTGAGCCATATCTTCTATCCTAAACTATTAGGATCTTTGTTTTGTGGAAAAAGAAAGAAAGAGAAGTGTTGAGGTTGTTTGTTGTAAACCTCATTGTTGTAAACCCTCCTTTATTTGTTGTATCCCTCTTCGGTAGAAGTGATCGGAGTGGTATTGGTTTGCTCCCTCTTAGGTAGAGGTGGAGTTGGTTGTGAGCCTCTTCGGTAGAGGTGTGTGGATTGGTTGTTGTATTGGCTACGGGCCTAACCCCTCGGTTGTGAGGAGGTTGTTGTTTGAGAGAGGAGTTTGGTACTCCTAGAGTTGTAAGAAATCCTCTTTGGTAGAGGTTCCCTCGGTGGGAGTTGAGATAGTGGAAATCCTACACGGTGGTGTAGGCGGGGATGTAGAGCAAGGTGCTCGAACCTCGAAACAAATCTTGGTGTTTGCGTATTGATCCATTGTCTCTCTAACTCTCTCTCTTATATTTGTGCAAAGCATCATATTCATATCATATCATATTTGCTTGTGTTGTGCATATTTCATATTGCCTTGCATTTATTCATATTGCTATTCATTCTTATATGCTTGGCTTGATTGTGTGTATTTTATATTGCTTGGATTGCTTGTGTGTGTGTGCCTAACTTATACTCATCCAACAAGAGCTTCACATAGCACCTCAACCCATTTCAAGGGGAATCAAGGGGAGTTAGTCCAGAGCCTCGCAAGGGGAATTCGGCTACACTTGTGTATTGTATTAGTTTGTGCATAATTTGCATTAGCTTCCGCATTTAGCGCACTTAGTTTGCATTTAGTTTCTTAGATTAGCATTCACACCTATTCACCCCCCCTCTAGGTGTTTTTCAATTGGTATCAGAGCTAGTGCTCCTGATACTTAGGCTTAACATCCTAGGAGTGATCCATTTGCTTGCTAATCTCATTTGCATTTGTTTGTTTGCACATTCATATATAGTTTACCATGGACTTCATGACCCCTCCTAGCTTTGACCCTTCCAACATTGATGTTTGGAAGTATAGGATGTCCATGTACCTAAAGACCCTAGGTTTGCATGTCTTCCTTGCCGCCACCAAGAGATGTTATCTTGGTGATGGTAATCATATAGGGGCCAATGCACAAGCCCTAGAGGCCATTAGAAGCACTCTTCCTAAAGATTATCTCTTATGTGTTTCTAACTTTGATTCCGCCTTTGCAGTGTGGAACAAATTGACAACAACCACCACCTCCAAGCTTCAAGTGCCAAATCAACCGGAGGAATCTAGTGGAGAATCTGATTCTCAATGCTTCATGGTCCAAGGGAATGACTCCCTTGAGGTACATTCGGAATCCCAACTAGATAGTAATGATTGTGCTAGTTCTTCAAATGATTTTGTTGATCCCCATGCTTTGAATGAAGAACTTTCCATTGTTTGTGAAAAACTAATAGAAAAATATAATTTGTTGAAAAAGAAAAGTCTAGGCATTAATAATGAAAATAAAAATTTGATTGCTAGACTTGATGTTGTTTTGCAAGAGAAAGAGGAGATTGCTAATGAGAGGGATTCATTAAAATCTCAACTTGATCTTGCACTTAAAGAAAATAACTTTTTGAAAAATAAAAATGATTACCATGTTCGTTTGAAGAAAAATGAAAACTTGTCTTCAAAAGTTGATTTTGTTTTAAAAGAAAATGATTCTTTGAAAATTAAGATTGCTTCAATTTCTAAAGATTTGGATGCATGTTTAAAGAAAAATGAAGTTTTGCAAAATAAGATTGATTCTCATGTTTGCCATGCTAGGGTAGTTTCACCTAAATCACCCATTGCTTGTTCCACTTCTTCTATGCTCGAAAATGATATAAATTTGTTAAAGAAGAAAATGGATTGTTTGGGCTCCACTATGAGCCAATGTGCCATGAACCACTCACGATTGGAAACCTTGGTTCGAAAGAAACAAGTTCCAACTTCTATGCATGCACACCCTCCACGGCATACACATGCTCCTCACGGACACCATCAACACAAGTATGCTCATGTGTACACATGTACACATTGTGGCCGAAAAGGCCATCTTGCTAAATTTTGCTATGATCGTTTACATGTTGAAAATTTAGCCAAGAAGTTTGTTTGGGTTAGAGAAGGTACTAACCCCCATGGACCCAAAAGAGTATGGGTACCAAAGACCACCCCTCCTATTATTTTTGATGTAGGTGTGGGCTCTCACATGACGTGAGAGTGATGACACCTTGGAGTGGATGCGTTCCGGACTTAAAGGAAATCAATTGGATGCATCACTTTCAAGGGAAGAGATGGTGGAGAGGACCACCAAGTTTTGGAGACAAGGAGAGTTGCCTTGAGGTTTTGGTAACGATTCCTAAACTCCCATGCTTTCATATTCATTTGTTTATGGCATGTTTTTGATGTCTATGGATTAGTATGTTCATTCCATGTTTATTAGATCCTTGACATACATGTATAGTATTTGAGACACACATGCTTATTTGAATCATACTTAGTGTTCTCACTTTTGTTTAAGCTATAGTGTACATCATGAATCTAATACATGTGAATTTACATAGTAGTCATGTTTTAGGTTTATCATGATGATTTTTGTATTTGTTTTGATGCTTCTTGTTAAGATTACTTGTTTAGATGTTAGTTTTCATTAAGACTAGGAATTATACTTGTACATATAGTGGGCCACAAATAAATCTATATATGTTTGGGCTTGATTGCTTATTTGAACCCATTAGATGTGCTAGTATAGTCTAGTTTTGATGATTCATACATTTCAAACTTGTATTTCATTTTTGGATTTGTTTTATGATTGTGTGTTTCACTTCATGTATATGTTTGTATTGCCAAACTTTAAGATATACATGTATACCCCTTGAGTCATTTGCCTTTCATGCAAATATCTATTATGGACTCAAAGTGTGTTTAAGGGATATGTATGTATACTTCTTGTGTTGACAAATCATACATATACCTTGAAATGAAAATTGCTTTGATGAAAATTTAGCCTTACATGTTTTCATGTTTATGTGTCAATATTTAACTTCATGTATATGTCCATCTTATCCAAACTATTGACTATACATGAGTATCCTTTTTGAGCCACGTGCCTTAATGCATATATTTTGTGGACTCGTTATGTTTTGGATATGTATGTATACTATAGTTTGTATTAGACATACATATGCCTTGAAGATTAGATAGTTTTGATGGAATTATGTTTTAAGGAATAATTGAGCTTAATTGAACATGTTTTCATGATTATGATCTTCATATTGTATTTGTACACTCATATTTGTTGCTTGCTCATGTTTTGTTTTCATGAGTCTTATTTATGCCTAATTGAACTTGAGTGTTTGATATGATGTGGATTTCATGTTTAAAACAATTTTGTTTTATTCCTTACTTGAAGGATTTCGTACTAGTTAATAAGTTTTTCCATTTTAACTAGTTCGTATTCTTCATTTGGTAGTGATTTTCAAACTAAACCTAATTTTCAAATCTATTTTTGAAAACCCCTACCTTCCAAGGGCGGTAGGATGGGAGATCATGTTCATGTATGCCCTAAATTGAAAATCTTTAAAACTTGAATTATGATTGGGTGGTAGATAATATGATGTATACACTTGAACTTATTGTTATGTCAATTGGTATCATTGAACTCTTTCAATTGGTATCATTTTGATCTTCTTGTATACTCATATATGTTTTGTATGTATGTATGCTTTAAATTCCAAGTATATCAATTTCTATTGGTATCTATCCTTCATACATATATATGTTTGTGTTTATGCTAGTGCTTGAGTTTCAATTTTGTTTAAATTGATTACTTTTAAATTGTTATCAAGACTATGCATGTCTTTAGTTTGTTTTTCATAAAGGGGGAGAAAATTTGATTTTGTACTTCAATTGGTATTTGTACTCCCACTCTTTATGATTAAAAGTTGTTATTTTAATCATATGATATCAACATCAAATTTGGTTATATGTTTCAAAATGAAATATATTCTTACAATGGTATCAAAATTTGTGTTTAGACATTCAAAATTTGTTATGTTGTTTTACAATTGGTAATTTGTTATGTTTAATTACAATTGGTATTTTCAAAATTTTGTTTAAAGAAAATATTCAAAGTTTTGATTTGTATTTCCTATATGCAAGGAGAGCTTAACATCTCTCTTACATATAGATTCATGTTGAGTATATTATAAATTGAGGAGCTTGACAACTCTTCTTTATATGATATACGTGTGTAGGGGGAGCTTCACATCTCCTCTTATGCATTACATAATATGTGTTATGTGAATTGGGGCTTGTCATCCCTTCTTCATGTAATTCATATGTGTAGGGAAGCTAACTTAGCGTCTTCCTCTTCATGAATGTATATAGCATATAACATATATTGATTCTTGTTATTGGTATCAAGATGCTTCATTGACATATTTTTAATTGATATCATGTTTGTAGTCACCCCTTATTGATTTTGTTTTTTTTTTAGACAAAAAGGGGGAGAACATTGTTTGCATTGTTTTTGATTGACAAAAAGGGGAAGAAAGATTTTTACCCCTCATTTTATCTATGGTTTTGATTGTTTACCCCTTTGTTGATGATTGACAAAAAGGGGAGAAAGATTTATGAAGTTTTATATGCATGCTTATGTTTATGCATATATTATGTTTTAATCTCAAGAATATTAAGTTTAATCGTTTTATAGAGTTTGTTTTGTAATTGGTATCTAGAGGTTATTTTGTTTTGAATATTCGAACCAATTATTGTTTATGCATATGCATGTTTCATGTTTAATATTCATTGCATATATTTATTGTTTATCCCTATGCATGAGTTAAGGGGGAGCTTCTTTGAAGCTTAACTTTAATCCATGCATATATAACTCCATGAGTTTTGTCATCATCAAAAAGGGGAGATTGTTGGCCCAATGGCCTTCCACTCTAATTTTGATGATGATCAACACTCATGTAGTTATGTTTACTAATATTCTTGTGTTTCTAAGTTTCAGATCATTAACAGGATATTAGGTTGGTGATTAGCTTCAACAAGATGATTAGAAGCTATTCATGATGATTCCGGTGCCAAAGCTTAAAGATCATACCTTTGCACTTGGAGAATCACGGAGTTTGGACCGAGTCTACTTGAAGATGGAAGATCGACAAGAAGACTTAGGTATCTAGTTTAGAGTTTGTGTTTTAGATCCATTTGTAAAGCTTAGTTTAGTTGATATGCTCAAGTGCACAAAACACACACGTTTCATGATTTGGTTTTTGGTTTTCATGAATAATAGATCAAAACAAGTTTACCTTATACCTATGTATATTAGATATGTTCTAGATATACATACATGCTTTAAACTTGCTAGACAAACTTATTTTGACTATCCTATTCATGTTTGGAAAAATCAAGTTTAATAAAAATACAAGTTTTGTTTTTGATAAAATTTGCAAGACTCTAAAATGAATTGATATGTTGATATATTGTCTTGAAATTTTTATCACATGTTTATGTTTTAACATAAAATGATAAAACAAGTTTTAGAAAAACATATTTTTAGAAAAACAGTTTTTATTGTGATTAAAACTATTTAGTGGATTTACTGTGAATTTATGGGATTTTTATTGAGTGAAAGACCTATTTTCAAATCCCGTATCGGTGCAGATCTGCACTGTGCCTGCCAGGCCAGTTCGGTCGACCGGACCGGTCGACCGCACCAAGTGGCCGGTCGACCGGGTCGGTCGACCGATGTGCACAGACGTGCACGCTGGCTACACATTGTAGTCGGTCGACCGGACCGGTCGACCGAGTTGAGAGTTCAACTCTCAGGATGTTTCGGTCGACCGGGCCGGTCGACCGCTAGTGCCCAACGGTCACTTTTCTGACCGTTGGCGGTCGACCGGGCCGGTCGACCGACGCCTGTCAGAGCTGCCAGCTCAGCTCTAACGGCTAGTTTTCTGTTTGGCCTATATAAACTCCATCTCTTTGGGGATTTTGGCCAAGATTTTTTAAGAGGAAAAATTCAGGTTTCTGAAGTGTTTAAAAGAGTTTAAAAAGTAGTTTTTGAGATTTAAACTTCTAATCTTTATTGTTTTGGTTTTGAAAAATCAAAGAGAACTAGGTTTTGGGATTTTGATTTGATCTTTTATTTCTATCATATACAAGAGATTTCCCAAGTAGTTTTCTTTGTTGCTTGTTTCCAAAAACACTTAGTTTCCACACTTGAGCCATATCTTCTATCCTAAACTATTAGGATCTTTGTTTTGTGGAAAAAGAAAGAAAGAGAAGTGTTTGAGGTTGTTTGTTGTAAACCTCATTGTTGTAAACCCTCCTTTATTTGTTGTATCCCTCTTCGGTAGAGGTGATCGGAGTGGTATTGGTTTGCTCCCTCTTAGGTAGAGGTGGAGTTTGGTTGTGAGCCTCTTCGGTAGAGGTGTGTGGATTGGTTGTTGTATTGGCTACGGGCCTAACCCCTCGGTTGTGAGGAGGTTGTTGTTTGAGAGAGGAGTTTGGTACTCCTAGAGTTGTAAGAAATCCTCTTTGGTAGAGGTTCCTCGGTGGGAGTTGAGATAGTGGAAATCCTACACGGTGGTGTAGGCGGGGATGTAGAGCAAGGTGCTCGAACCTCGAAACAAATCTTGTTGTTTGCGTATTGATCCATTGTCTCTCTAACTCTCTCTCTTATATTTGTGCAAAGCATCATATTCATATCATATCATATTTGCTTGTGTTGTGCATATTTCATATTGCCTTGCATTTATTCATATTGCTATTCATTCTTATATGCTTGGCTTGATTGTGTGTATTTATATTGCTTGGATTGCTTGTGTGTGTGTGCCTAACTTATACTCATCCAACAAGAGCTTCACATAGCACCTCAACCCATTTCAAGGGGAATCAAGGGGAGTTAGTCCAGAGCCTCGCAAGGGGAATTCGGCTACACTTGTTGTATTGTATTAGTTTGTGCATAATTTGCATTAGCTTCCGCATTTAGCGCACTTAGTTTGCATTTAGTTTCTTAGATTAGCATTCACACCTATTCACCCCCCCTCTAGGTGTTTTTTAAAGATCTCACTTCAGAACGCAGAGAAGAATCTGTTTGTTTTCGTTGTGTTTTGTCTGAGAATATGGAGCGCAATTTATAGCGCTCTGGGAGGGTTAAAAATGTCCGAAACCGACCGAACGGTTGCAATGGTTCGGTCTGAAACCGTTGCAACAGTTAGATTCAACCGCAGCAACCGCCCAATTGTCCGCGGCCGTTTACTGACAGCCATTGCGCTGGGCGGTTCGGATCCGGATGGCGGAGCGGGTATGATCCGCGTAACCCATATCCGTGAGACCCGGTTCAAAAAGAACCGGACCCGGTAGGGAACCCGCACCCAAACCCAAACCCGGACGGTCGCCGCCGCCAATGGCGGCGCGCATGCACATGTGCAGGCATGGTTTCCCCCTAATCGCGCGCAAAAACTCCAAATACCCAAAGGGCACACCCTTTGTTCCCATTTTTCTCTATTTAAACACTTCAAACTTTCATCCCATGGTCAATATGGGACTAAATGTTTTTAGCTATCTTTAGTCTCCTTTTGGCTTTGAATTAGGCAATCTTTAGACTTGAATATCTCATTCATTCGAAGTCGGAATTGAACATGTGAATATACCACGTTCATCCCCAATGGAAGGAGAACCACTCCAACCATTATCCAATTGATTCAATCAATGGATCTCGCCGTAATTCAACACAAAGATTCACATATATTTTTCATATTTTCAATAATCCCCTACAATGAATGGAGATTCAAGGAATTGACACACAAAGAGACTGACTCTATTGTGAAAGGTATTTTAGAAAAGAAACTGCATCAAGATAGGTGAACTAGGTCTTGAACCTTCCATAGCGAAAGTTTTATCAAACTTACTGACTAATCAGTAAACTAGGTCATGAACTGTTAGCCATTAGTGTAAGCCAAGTCAATAAGTTTCACATAGTAACTTTTCAAATCAATTTTGGTTCTCGGTTGTGTCCATTTTGGCCCTGGACATTCTTAGTTTCAGAGAGTATCTTTAGGGAATAACAGCCTCCATTAAAATTCCCAAAGAGCCGACTCAACTCTATACTCACATAGGTGATCGTCCTCTTAAGAGTAGTCTACTCTACTCTACTTGTTTAGTAACAAGATATAGGCATCATTAAAAGCGTTAAGCTTATCTTAATCCACTTGTAGAAAGTACTTGTGTGCACCTTAGGAATGGATTGGAGTCAAGCTCCTAAGTGCTTACTTGCTGAGTTAATCATAACTAGTTTTTCTCTTGAACTTAGTCCGTGGGATCTCCAGTCGCTAAGTGAGATTTCCATTAAGCTGACTCGGTAAGGTTAGGCTTTTAGACCCATTCCCCTCGATGCGCAGTTTATACGCTCTCCACTTAAACCTTTGGTAAGTGGATCCGCTAAATTATTTTTTGACGAGACAAAATCAATAGAGATAATTCCATTTGAGAGCAACTGCTTAACAGTATTATGTCTACGACGAATATGTCTAGACTTACCGTTGTATTTAACATTTTGTGCCCTAGATATAACTGCTTGATTATCGCAGTGTATGCATATAGCGGGCACTGGCTTTTGCCATAATGGTATATCTTTCAAAAATTGTCGAAGCCATTCTGCTTCTTCTCCGGCCTTATCTAAGGCTATGAATTCTGATTCCATAGTGGAACGGGCAATACATGTTTGTTTGAAAGATTTCTAAGATACCGCTGCTCCTCCTAAAGTAAATACGTATCCGCTAGTTGATTTTGATTCCTCAGAATCTACAATCCAATTAGCATCACTGTATCCTTCAAGTATAGGTGGATACTATCCATATCTCAAGGCATATTCCTTGGGGTGTGATACGTAACCTAATACTCGTAGTAGAGCAGTCCAATGACGATCACTAGGATTGCTAGTGTATCTGCTTAACTTGCTTACAGCGTAAGCAATATCGGGTCTAGTGCAATTCATCAAATACATTAGACTTCCGATAATCTGAGAATACTCTAACTGGCGTATTCCAGTTCCTGTACTCTTATGAAGGTGGATGTGTGGGAGAAAAGGATTTGTATTCTCATTTATCCCAAGATCCTTAAATCTTTCTATCATTTTATCCACATAGTGAGATTGAGATATACTGATTCCATCTGGTGTTCTGGTGATTTTAATTCTTAAAATTACATTAGCAACTCCTAGATCCTTCATGTCAAAACTGTTGGATAACATTCTTTTAGTGAACTTAATAATTTCAATATTAGTCCCAAGTATCAACATGTCGTCTACATAAAGATAAATAATGATACATGCATTTTCAACTGTTTTAGTGTAAATACACTTATCGCATTCATTGATAGTGAATCCATCTTTGACCATGACACTATCAAATTTCTCATGCCATTGTTTTGGAGCCTGCTTTAGACCGTATAAGGATTTTACCAATTTACACACTTTGTATTCTTGGCCCTTGACTATAAATCCTTCAGGTTGCTCCATATATATTTCTTCATTTAATTCACCATTTAAGAATGCATTCTTGATATCCATTTGATAGATATCTAAGAATGCAATACTGCAATTGCAATCAACATCCGAATGGAGGTTATTCTTATTACTGATGAATAAGTATCGAAGTAGTTAAGTCCTTCCTTTTGTCGATAGCCCTTGGCTACTAATCTAGCCTTGTACTTATCGATAGATCTATCGGGTTTTAATTTTCTTTTGAAAATCTACTTACACCCAATTGGTTTACTGCCATGAGGCAAGTTTGCCAATTCTCAAGTATGATTACTTAGTATGGATTCTATTTCGCTATTTATACCTTCTTTTCACATTTGTACTTCTGGAATAGACATAACCTCTTTAAATGTTTGATGCTCGCTTTCAATAGTATATGCTATGAAATTTGGACCAAAAGATTTTGAGATTCTAGATCTCTGACTTCTTCTTGATTTAATTTCCGCATTAACAAGCGGATCCTCGGGGCTTTCGTTCCTGAACGCCATCTCATGTGTTCTTTTCCCAGAAGTCTTATTCGTTTCCCGTTTATATGGAAAAATATCTTCAAAGAACACATCTCTATATTTGATAATTATGTTTATATGAATCTCTGGTATCTCTGATTTATGAACCAGAAATCTATAGACACTACTATTCAAGGCATAGTCTATGAATATACACTCCATAGTTCTTGTTGCCAACTTAGTCTTTTTTTAGGTAATAGTGCAAGCACCTTTGCAAGGCATCCCCATATTTTGAGGTAATGGTAGGAAGTGTAATCACCTAGAGGGGGGTGAATAGGTAACTAGCTAATCTAATGGCCAATAAATGCGAAATTAAAACTTATTTAATGCAAACCAAAACTTCTTAAATTAAACACCAAGTGTAACACAAGAGTGTAGCCGGCTTCCCCGTGAAGGGCTCTAGACTAACTCATTAAGATTCCTCTAAATAAGAGTTGAGGTGCCGCGTTGGCTCTCTTGGTTGAATACAAGTGTTAGCAAACAATCCCAAAGCATATAACAATTAAGCACACAATATATCAAGCATATAAAGATAACGACAATATGAGCATGCAAGATATAAAGACAATTAAGAGATAAAGAGAGAGCAATCGCAAATACGGGATATTTGTTTCGAGCACACTTGCTCTACGTCCCCGCCTTCAACACTATGAAGGATTTTCACTAAAAATCGATCCCACCGGATCACTCTGTGTCGCAACACCTACAAGGCGAGTTCACACTTGAACTCCTTGGACTCTCTAGTTCCCGCATGAACACACCGCAAGTCCACTAGCTCATCGAGGCCACACCTCAAACACTGAGTTCACACTAGAACTCGAAACAATGCGAACCCGCAAGTCTGCCTCCTCAAATACGAGAAAGAACTCATGGTGATGTAAACACTTTGATCACCAATAAACACTCATACAATAACACTCATATAGGGTGAATATATCAATGGATAGCTCAAGTGTTTGTGAGAAAAATAAGGATGAAATTTGTGGAGGAAAACACAAGAAATCACTTTGAAAAACACTCTTGATAAACTTCCCTTTTGATTGGAAATATTTGCTCTCAAACAAGTGGAGAAAACCTCTTAATAGAGTAGGAAAAACTATCTTAAAAACTCTCCAAAAATCTTCTACAAAACAGCCCAACAAACCCCCAATTTATAGGCTATCCAAAAACTAGCCGTTGGGGTCTAGGATGACCTGTCGGTCGACCTCCCGGTCGACCGGCCAACGGTCAGAATTCCGACTGTTGTGTCAGCGATCGACCGAGCCCAGTCGACCGAGCCTGGAACAGAGAACAGATACTCTCTGCCGGTCGACCGGCCCAGTCGACCGGGGCTTTTCAGAGAGCAGAAGCTCTCTGGCGGTCGACCGGGTCGGTCGACCGGCCCTCCAGCCAGACTAGCGTGCACGTTTGTGCACATCGGTCGGCCGACTTGGTTGATCGACTCCTAGCTCGGTCGACCGGCCCGGTCGACCGGCAGAAGCCAGGACATATCTTTTTTAGGGATTTAAAAGTTATCTTTTTAGCTTAAATAAAATCCCATAAAATCTCTAAAATTCTACAAAAATAGTTTCAGTATTATACTTTGATATACAAACATGTTTGAGCAAAATCAAACCATGTTACAAACATTTTGAACTATTTTTGTAACTTAAAAATTTTAGCATAAAACAAAAACCGTATTTTTCCAAATAGATTTTTCCAAAACTTCTCCAAATACAAAAATAAGATATTTTAAACACTTTTAAAGCAAAAAGTGTATGGATATGATTCACTACACATAAAATATGAAATATCTATGTTTTTGACAATAAGCACTAAAATGGTTTGGTTAAAAACACATGTATGTAATAAACTCTAAAAGCTAAACCGGTATTTTGTCAAAATGAAAATTCTTTTATGAAAACTCATCTAAATCAAGAGTGTGTGTGTGTGTATATGGTATACTTGAGCAATCCACCAACTATTCTATCTTTTACATTTTAACTAAAAATAAAATCTTAATAAAACAAACCTAGACACAAGTCTTGATCTTGAAGGTCTTCACTTGAAGTCTTCACATCTTCTTGACTTGGTTCAAACTTAATCCAAAGAGCTAGACTCCTCTTGAGTACTTAATGTGGTCTTGATGCATAGGCTCTTGAATCAAATCGTGTTAGCTCCAAAACTTGACTTTAAATCCTTTGTTGAAGCTACACACCTACTAAGATCTTGGTCACAAATCTGAGACTAAATAAACATAAGATCATTAGTACTATAACTACGTGAGTTAATCATCATCAAAACTAGAGTGACGGGCCTTTGGGCCAACAATCTCCCCCTTTTTGATGATGACAAAACTCATGGAGTTATATATGCATGAATTAAAGTAAAGCTTCAAAGAAGCTCCCCCTTAACTCATGCATAACAAATAAGCAATAAGATATGGCAATAATGCACATAAAACTAAACAACTAAACATGCATCAACAAGGTGAGAGACATAAAACATAAAGCCAAAATCCTTTTTCCAAAAACTTTTTCTCCCCCTTTTTGTTTAAACTTTTAAAAACATTCTTCCCATTTTCTAAAACACAAGATGCATAAACTCAATATATGCAAAAACACAAATATACATATATAAACTCAAAATCTTTCTCCTATTTTTGTCAATCATCAATAAAGGGGTTAAAGTAAACACAAAACAATGTTCTCCCCCTTTTTGTCAGAAACAAAAAAAATCAACAAAGAGGTGAACTCAAATCAATCAATAAAAGATATATGCGATATACATTCATGAAGAGGAAGACACTAAGTTAACTTCCCTACATACATGCATTACATGAAGAAGGGATGACAAACCCTAATTCACATAACACATAATATGCAATGCATAAGAGGAGACGTGAAGTTCCCCTTACACACGTGTATCGCATAAAGAAGAGTTGTCAAGCTCCTCAATATAAGATACACTCAACATGAATCTATATATAGAAGAGATGTTAAGCTCCCCTTGCATATAGGCAATATAAATCAAAACATTTTTAAGACAAATTTTTAATAATTACTTAAAACAAAATTGAGATTTACTCAAGGTAATAAAACACATTTTGAGATACCTTTGTAAATAAATAAAATTTGAGATACTAATTGGAACTAAAACATATCAAAACATTTTACCAATTGAAATTTTGATACCAATGAAAGAAAGTATTTTATATTTTGATACCAATTTAAATTTTTAAGGATACCAATTGACATAAATAGTTCAATAGATACCAATTGAAATATATTGTACATGTTGATAAAAAAATACCAATTGTAAAAAAAATACCAATTGAAGATAATGCATAAGCTTATATAAAAAGTACCAATTGAGAAATCAATTAAAAATTAAGATTTGAATTAAGCTTAGTATAAACATACTTTGTGCTTTAATCATATAAATCTCTTGAAAATCAAGCACAAACAAATCATATATATACGTATGAAAAGAGAATACCAATAGAAATTGATATTATTTGAAATGAAGCATACATATATAGAAAACAAAATATGAGTATATACAAAATAAATATAAATTGAGATACTAATTGAAAATAACAATGTAAATCAAGTATATAACTTATAATTACCACCCTTTTTATGCACAACATAAAAGATTTTCAATAAGGCTTACAAGGCATACTCGCCCATCCGTCCTCCCTTAAAAGGGTTGGTAGGTGTTTTCAAAAATAGAGTTTGAAAAATATTTTTATAGTGAAAACACTACCAAATGAAGAATAAATAACTAGTTAGATTAATTTTTGAAAAACTAGTTAAAGATCCTTCAAAACATGAAACCAAATCATATGTATCATGAAACATACTAAATACATAAAGTTTGACACTCAATGGTCCATAAAACTCAAAATGATCATGAAACGTAGTCATGAATAAACAAATAAAGTGTGAGTGTATAAGAATCATGTAATTAACATTTTCATGAAAATAGTCAAAGAAGCTCAAAAACAAACATGAATATCATTTTATCATAAAAATCATTTTTCATTTAAAAAATAAACTTCTAAATATATGTATGTTTTTATCCAAAACTAATAATATGCATACATATCCCAAACATAAAAAGAGTCCATAATATAAATTGCATGAAGGCAAATGACTCAAGGGGTATACATGTATATTTATTAGATTTGAATAGAAAATACATATACATGAAGCAAAACATGAAAATAAGCAAAACAAGTGTAAATGAGGAAATCATCAAAACTAGGTTATACATGTGCATATAGTGAGTACAAATGAACAATGAAGTACAAACGTATATGAATCAAATGTTACTCACTACTTGTACACGTATATATCAAAGTTTTGACAAAAACTACATTTAAATTAGTGTTTATCACATGAAGCCTAAAACATAAAATATGAACATTTTAACAAACACTAAAACATGCTAAAGATCATCAATCATAAAAGCATGTAAATAAAGTAGGAGTTTTAGAGATAGTTACCAAAAACAAAGAACTATACTCCAAATCTCCAAAACATGGTGGTTGTCCCACCAAACCTCCTTGATAGCGGTGCATCAAATGTGTGTCCATCAAGTCCATGTGCATCCACCACCAAGACACCATTCCTCTCACGTTTTGTGAGAGCCCGCACCTACATCAAAAGCACAAGGTGGGGATTTTGGTACACATTTTCTTTTGGGTCCTTGAGGGTTAGCATTGTAAGGAACCCAAACATTCTTATTAGTAAATTTTAAAGCATTTATCTTATCATAACAAAATTTTTCTAAATGGCCTTTGCGGTCACAATGTGTACACTTGTACACTTTAGGATGCATATGTGTATGAGTGTGATCATGACGTGCAAAGTGTGCATATGCATGATGTGGGTGATGTGCATGCACATATGGAACTTGTTTCTTTTGAAACAAGGATTCCAATCTTTTGTGGTTAAATGCACATTTGCTCAAAGTTGAGCTCAAACAATCAATTTTATTTTTCAAAAATTTAACTTCATTTTTATCAATGGTTGTGGCATGAAGAACATGATCAACAATCTTTTTCTTTTTAGAAACATTTTCTTTTTCTTTTTTAACCAATTTCTTTTCAAAGAAGTGTTTTTAAGCAATCTCTTTTTGTTTTTCCACCAAAGCAATTTTATTTTTCAAAGTATTGTTTCCTTCACAAAGATCATTTAATTTAGAAAGCAAGGAAACATTTTCATTTTTCAAAATTTCATTTTCTTTTTCAATGCATGCAACTTTATTTTTAAAAGAATCATTTTCTTTTAACAAGGAATCAAAAATTTTTTCATTTTCTTATTATCCTTTTTAAGCAATTCATATTTTTCTAAGAGTTATTGACAAAATGATGCTAGTTCATTATAAGACATATCAACATCCTCTTCTCCGTCGGATTCGGTGTTTACCTCAAGAGGGTTATCCCCTTGGACCATGTAGCATACATTGCAAGCATTACTTCTAACATCCGAGTCGCTCCCCACATAGCATTGTTCTTGTTCGCCGAGGGAGATGATGGAGTTCCAAACTACAAAAGTCGAATCAAGATTAGCAACCCTAGATAAATAATCATCATTTAGGGTACTCTTCAAAGCATGGATGGCTTTTGCATTAGCCTCAATATTTTTACAATTTAAACAATAAGAATCTTTAATAGTGGTAAAATAAACATGAATCCCTAAGGCTTTGAGGTACAAAAACATCTTAACCTTTCAAGTTTGGATGTTAAGAATGTCAAAGATAGGAGATGACATGAAATCCATGGTGTGTGTAAACAAATATTGTGATTAGCTAATCTAATGGTTAATAAATGTGGAATTAAAACTTATTTAATGCAAACTAAAACTTCTTAAACTAAATACCAAGTATAACACAAGAGTGTAGCCGAATTCCCCGTGAAGGGCTCTGGACTAACTCCTCAAGATTCCTCTAAATAAGAGTTGAAGTACCGCGTTGGCTCTCATGGTTGAATACATGTGTTAGCAAACAATCCCCAAGCATATAACAATTAAGCACACAATATATCAAGTATATAAAGATAACGATAATATGAGCATGCAAGATATAAAGACAAGTAAGAGATAGAGAGAGCAATCGCAAACACGGGATATTTGTTTCGAGGTTCGAGCACACTTGCTCTACGTCCCCGCCTTCAACACTATGAAGGATTTCCATTAAAAACCGATCCCACCGGATCACTCGGTACCGCAACACCTACAAGGCGAGTTCACACTTGAACTCCTTAGACTCTCTAGTCCCATTACTCGTTCCCGCAAGAACACACCGCAAGTCCACTAGCTCGCCGAGGCCACACCTCAAACACCGAGTTCACACTAGAACCCGAAACAATGCGAACCTGCAAGTCCGCCTCCTCAAAGTATAAGAAAGAACTCTTGGTGACCTAAACACTTTGATCACCAATAAACACTCTCACAATAACACTCCTATAGGATGAATATATCAATGGATAGCTCAAGTGTTTGTGAGAAAAACAAGGATGGAATTTGTGGAGGAAAACACAAGAAATCACTTTGAAAAATACTCTTGATAAACTTCCCTTTTGATTGGAAATATTTGCTCTCAAACAAGTGGAGAAAACCTCTTAATAGAGTAGGAAAAACTATCTTAAAAACTCTCTAAAAATCTTCTACAAAACAGCCCAAGAAACCCCCAATTTATAGGCTATCCAAAAACTAGCCGTTGGGGTCCAGGATGACCTGTCGGTCGACCGCCCGGTCGATCGGCCAACGGTCAGAATTCTGACCGTTGTGCCAGCGGTCGACCGGCCCGGTCGACCGAGACCTGGAACAGAGAGCATATACTCTCTGCCGGTCGACCGGCCCGGTCGACCGGGGCTTTCCAGAGAGCAGAAGCTCTCTGGCGGTCGACCGGGTCGGTCGACCGGCCCTCCAGCTAGACTGGCGTGCACGTCTGTGCACGTCGGTCGACCGACTCCTAGCTCGGTCGACCGGCAGAAGCCAGGGCATTTCTTTTTTAGGGATTTAAAAGTTATCTTTTTAGCTTAAATAAAATCTCATAAAATCTCTAAAATTCTACAAAAATAGTTTCAGTATTATACTTTGATATACAAACATATTTGAGCAAAATCAAATCATGTTATAAACATTTTGAACTACTTTTGTAACTTAGAAATTTTAGCATAAAACAAAAACCGTATTTTTTCAAATAGATTTTTTCAAAACTTCTTCAAATACAAAAATAAGATATTTTAAATACTTTTAAAGCATAGAGTGTATGGATATGATCCACTACACATAAAAGATGAGGAGTATATGGTGTTGTAGTTTGATGGATTATAACAAATTTAGCACAGAACTCACTAAAATCATTTGATTCATATTCTCCGCCTCTATCGGATTTTAGAATTTTGATATTCTTGTTGAGTTGATTCTCAACTTCGGCTTTATATGTTATTATTTTCCATTATGTTCGCAAAAGGGGAAAACTTACAAAAAAGAGTTTGAGGAGCTAAATTACAAGTATTCTTAAAAAGATTACAAGTAGATCTCCTCAGAGATTCTGGAGAAGTGTGCCGATAGGAGTCTGGTCAGTGCGCGACCACTTTGTCCCTTTGACGATGCGAGCGATGAGATTCCCTTCTCGCCTGGTTCGGGGAATCAGAGAACAGAAGGTTGGTAGAACCCTCTTGCTGCTTCTCAAAATCGCCTTCAATTAGGAATTCCTTCTCGCCTGGTTCCGGAGATTCCTTGAGAAGAAGGACGATGTTAGGGTATCAACACCCTGGATAGAGAAAGCAATTCTCTAAAAGGTCTCTGAATTCGAGAGCGCACGGTGCGTTATGAAGAAGCCTCTGCTTGTGGAGTCCTCTTGTGTGTGTGCGTCTGCGCGTCTCTGCGTGTGTCTGCCTGTCTGCGTGTCTATGTGTGTGTCTGCGTGTGTCTGCGTGTGTCTCTCCTTGTACCCTTGATGGGCTATTTATAGGGAGAGCAAGGGTATAATCGTCCCTTGAAGATATGGAAATAGATTGAATCAAATCCGTTTAAATCTGAAAAGTAGCCTTGCTGCGAGGCTAGGATCAGCTTCTGTGAAGGTAGAATTGGCAGGTCGGTGACCTTCTCGATCTGTTTTGATCATTTCCATATCGTTGGAGGATTTCCCCTAATCTTCTTACTCGTTTTAGAAGAGTCAAGAGATTGTGGCAATCAACTGCCAAATTTGATCTCTGATTTGATCTTAATTGGATTTGATCTGATTGGATCCGATCTCATCCGGAGATTTGATTGGTCAAAGGTTGACCATAGCAGACCAATAACGGAGCTGTCTGTATTGAGCTTGTAGCGGAGCTAGAGACGGTTTCTGGCGAAGTCTGAAAGAAACCCTTTGGCAGAGCTGGAAGTCCTTTGTGGCGAAGTTTGCGAGTCAGCTTCTTGGCGAGGCTTTGAATGGCTTCAAGGCGAAGTCGGGTGATATTAGCCTCTCAGGCGAGGCTATCCCTTTGGGCTCATGTAATGCTAAGTGTTAGCACCTTAGACCTGCTGAGGTCTGTTTAGAAACAATCCGGGTTCACTGTCTGCTTGCTGGATCAGTGGAGTCCAAGTTGCTTCCTTGTCCCTCGGAGATGGGTGAAAACTGGTCTTCAGCTCGTCTGTCACTTGTCTTTTGTAAATGTCAACAAGTTTAGACATTGTTCGGACCAATAAGAATCTTGTCTTTTTAAGTGTCAACAAGACCCCCTTCAAAGTTTTCAGAAGTCTGCAATGGCTCAGACTTTGAAATACTTTGAACTGCTTTGATAGGTGGTGAATGAACGTCGCCATGATGGTTGAGTTCAGCTTCGCTTTAAATCCTGCTTTGGGATGTTTACCGAAGAATTGCACAGGTTCGTGCCTCTGAATAACTTCGCGTGCGAGTAGCCCCGCGTCTGGGCTTCCGAAGATATGTTCGCTTGCATGTCGCTTTCCCGAGATCAACCGCCGTGGGTCGATTTTCAAGGAAGATTTTCTCCTTCTCTTGCGCTGACCGGGGAAGATATTCTCCGATTTGCACGTTTCCAAGGGAGGATATTCCCTTTCCTCAAGGCGCCATAAGTGCCTTTTATGAGGGAGACGTTTTCTCCCTTCGCGCGGTTCCAAGGGAAACCGTCCCTTTTCTCAAAGCGCAATAAATGCCTTAAATGCGCTCATGCTTCCACGCTTGAGGCGGCAGCGCTCAGGTCATGGGGCCTATAAATAGGACATTTGAGGTCCTCTGAAGAGAAGTGCTTTGCCTCTCTTCTCTTCTCTTGGTTGAGAGAGATACTCAGATCTCTTAATTAGTGGGAATGCCCACTCTGGTCATTATCCAGCCAAGGACTGGTAAGTCTTGATCATTCAACGACTTCATCGATTTTAGGGAATTCATCTCCCTTAATTCAGCTTTAGCGGCTGCTTCAGGGATTAGTTTCCCTTGTTCTTCATTTTGCAATTGACTGGTCTGCAGAGAAGGATTTTGACATAGCTTTCCCAATGAAGCTATCATCTTGACTTGATCACAGAAAGATCATTGTATGTTAAGTCCGCTACATAGGCAGAATTTGGGACCTGGTATCTTCAAGGTTGAGCCAGTCTTGCCATATAGGTGAGGCTAAGATTGTGTCCCATAGGATCAGTCTGGCTTCGCCATATAGGAGAGGCTAGGACTTGGCGTTTGCTGAGCTAGCCCATCATCACCGTGTAAGCGAGGCTTATCCTCTGTTTTACTGAAACTGGATCGCTTCGACCCAAAGGATTTGGCTTAATTCTTTTGTAGCCTCTCCTGTGCTTAGTTGCTAATCTGTTCTGATTTGCCTTGCAGTGGGCTATGTTCGCCAATCTTGTGACTTGATGGAAGGAACCATAAAATTGCCTTATGCTTCCCCGGTTGAAGCTTTACTTTTAAGCAGGAGGAACAACTTGGGGCAGCGGGTGCGTGTCCCAGAGGCTATTGGCAGCCTCTTATACGAGATGATTCGTTCTGAGGTGAGGCTGGTAGCCGCTTATCCGGAGATGATCCGCTTCGGGGTAGTGGGCGTCACCTGTGAGATCACTGGCATCATTGCCAACTTTCAACTTTGGTGGCCTTTGTCGGGGACGATCCACTTCGGGAGAGCAGGCATCACACCGTCGGACCACTGACATCACTGCCAATTCCCATTATAGGTGGTCTGACGTGTTGGCGGCGATAAGTTTTATTGCCAGGCTTCAACAAAGATGACCTCGCTTTCTAGTGGCAAAATCTGCCATTTTGTGGAGAATTATGGCCGTGTCTCCGTGACACAACTGGTTACAGCCTTGTGCAGGAGGAAGGCCTTTCGTGTCCAACCGGTCTGACTTAGAAGCAGATAAAACCGCTTGTATGCCTTTTGCGTAAATGACCCTGTCGAGCCACTGAATGTGTTGTATGAAACACAACTTTGATGTAATATCAATGTACCCTTCCTTTTAACTCAATGAAAGTTCATCTTCTGATTTTTTGCTTACTTTCATTGAAAGTTTGACCATAGCGGGGCTAAACTGTATGCGGAGTTAAAGGCATAGTCCCTTCTTTGAATGAACCTCGCGAAACTGGTATGTCCGCGAACAGCGCCTTTTTAAGGGGCTAAGATAAGCTTTTCGGCGAAGTCCTTGAAGGATTGCGCGAAGTCCGCATTTTAAGCCAGGGCGAAGTTAACCCTTAGTGGGATCGAAGCAGCGCTTCTCGGGAAGGCGCTTCGGGTGGCGTTTCGAATTAATTCGAAACGGCGGCGTACACCCTTTTCGAGGCCTTGTTTCAGGCGCTGATTGGCCTATAAAAGCCTGATCGGGCTGAACAGGAAAAGATCTCCTTTTTTCAGAGAAATTTCTTGACTTTCCCTCTCCCTCTTCTTTCTTCATTCAGAGAACTTTGAGAATTCTTGCAGCTCTTCAATGGCGCCCAAAAGACGAGCTGGGAAAGAAGTGGCGACTTCTGCAACGGAGGGTCCTCCTCCGGTCATCGAGCGACTAATCGCCGGTAAGAGACTTTCTCTCCTAATTAGAGACTACGGTCTCTTTCTTTTAAAGCCGGTATTTGGCTTATCAGGACGATCGAATATGATCTGTCCTCGTTAGGGAACTCGTCTCCCTGAATTTCCCTATCTTCTTTGTACAGGGAATTAAGAACTGAACAGTTCTTCTTTGGGCTTCCGTATGAAGCCATTACTTGGGCTGTCGTCGTCTTGTTTGAGGAACAGGACTCGGGTCTGTCTCTTCAGTCATGGCCACGAAGGATGACTCTTGACCATAATGCCCTCTTGATGACGTCAGCCCTTAAGGCTGTACCACTTCCTGCTTAAGCGAAGTTGGTATTTAGACGTTTTCTGCAAAATGCAGATTCAAGCTTTGTCGAGGCTGTCGCTTTGCTGGCCTTGCTCACGGGGCGAGGCTATGCCTTAGCGAATCTTACATCTCCATGTCCGCTTGACTGTTGAACTAATCATAGTTCTTTTCCTTTTTCTTTCTTTGCAGTGCCCTACACCCCTGGTTCCTTGAATAGTCTGTTTGGGATGACCAGCCGAGCGGATGGCAGCATCAGCCTTCAATTCTATGGCCAGGCTTCTCTCTTTAGTGAGCGGAGTTCCGTCGTCCGGGACACGCTTATCCATGGTGGTGACCCGCTCACCATGAGGAGTATTCTAACCACCGCTCCTCTCGAAGACATCGACCGTCGGACTTATAAAAAGCCCAATTTCATGTTCGGAGATGCCGCGTCCGATCCTGATCGCCAATTGCAGGCAGGCGAGGGACAGTGGATCTTCGAGTTGGATGGCGGAGAAGTTTTATCTTCCGTCTAACAAGCGGCACTTTCCTTTGTCTTCTTTTGAGTGTGTAACTCAGGCTCGGAAGATGGCATGGGGCGTGAGCCGAAGTGTCGAGTCCATCCACGTCGGGAGATTGAAATCTCAGTCTCCTGGTTTTTCAAGGGCGGGCCCTCCTCACAACATAATAGGCCTATATCCTGGAAACGTATCGCGGGAGCTTCCGGTAGGAGAGAATCCGGCTGTGGCGTAGACCTTTGGCACCCAATTCTGCGCAGTTGACGGGAATTATCCCGCCACTGACTTCAGGACTCCTGGTTGGGTTCATCCCCCAAAGACATGGTGGGCGGATTTGACCAACTATATCCTCGCTCACTTCGAGGAGGACTTGGAGAGGTTGAACCTCTATGAGGCCGTAAGGGCGACATGCTACGGCATTGATATGAAGGTGGCGTGTTTCTACGCCATCCTTGAGTTGTATTGCCCAGCTTCGGGGACTTTCTTCACCCCAGTTGGCGAGTTGGGCATGACTTTGCCAGAGATGAGGGAAATCTCTGCCCTGCCTTTCGGGTCTCTTCCGTATGAAGAGTACTTTCCATGTGAGACAGAGTTGGCTCTGCTGGAGAAGCAGGAGCCTGCTTTATTTGAGACTTATCGGGAGTTAATGTGCCATTTGCACATTTGTTCTAGCATCCATGGTGGCAGCAAGGGTAGCTCGAAGAGCTAGAAGAACTGTGGGAGTTACCTATTCCCAGATATGAAGAATGCTCCTGAGGCAGCTCATTGTGGAGTTGCAGATGGCGACATTTTTGAACGGATAGAGGTATGCCTCCAAAGGGATATTGTCATGACAAAAGACGATGGTCCCTATAAGAAGGGTGATGTCCTTCGGAGCTTTCACCATCAGGCTCATCAGCCGATGTCCCGGAAGGCATTGTTGGCCGGTTTCTTAACCGTCTGGTTGAAGAAATGCGTAGTGCCATCCTCCTCGGGTGACATCGTCCACCCGAATATTTTGCTGCCTGCCGTTCGCTTGGTCCATGGCCACCGTCTCGGTCTCCTTCCGGCCATGGTGTGCTGTATTCAAAGAGGCCTTCGCGCATTAATGGAGGCTTTCTGCAGGCCACCGGCGACGAGGCGTGGGAAGAGTGTCATCCTGCCTTGTGATGGACCCAATCCTAAGGTGGGTCTGCCATACACTTACTTAATGGCGTGGTTTGCCTTGCACTGCCCTTCTTTGATTGAAGCTGAAGAGGACCCTCCGCAAGGTGTTCGAATGGCTCTTCTCCGCCGATTCGAAGGATGTTCCTGGCTGAAGACCTACGTGGCCGAGGCCCGCAAGTTAGTGCGTCGTCATGACGCTTACAACCTATTCCGCTGTTTTCCTCGCATTCGGGGCGCAGGATACGACGAGGAATTTCGAGATGCGGAGTCAGGACGGTCTCCCATGAGTCGGGGGGTTTTGAGTGGCTGGTCAGCATCTGGCCCTCACATTTATTGTATAGAAGCGGGGATGTCTGCTATTTAGAACCTTACATCCCAAGCCGGTTTGCTCGACAATTTGGGTACGACCAGCTGTATGTGGGCAACCCCAATCTCTATTTAGCCTTCATGGGGAGTCTCATCGATGGGGCCCGTGCCTGGCGATTCTTTACTGCGGGCGGCACTAGGGCGTGGCTGCGCATACCAATGAAGGATCCCAACCTTCTGACGACCTTGTGCTTTTGCCAGTGGTATGCGGCTTCCAACTCCACACCTCCTGGGTTCAATGCCAACCGTTCGGGTGTGAAGTTAATCTCTCATCGACTGAAGCGGAAGGCTTCTGAGAGAAAGGAAGGCAAACGGGTTCGTGTCCCTGGCTTGGAGGAGTTCATCGCTGTAGATGATAGCGAGGCTTCTGATGCAGGGAGTCCTCGCTTTGAGGCGGGGACGGGAGCTGATACTCATGCGGCTGGCTCTGGTGTGGTGGGGACATCTTCCCCACGACGTGCGGGAGAAGTGAAAGAAGAGGATTCTGACGTCCACTTCAAGAGGAAGCGTGGGAGTGAATCCCGCAGGAGGTCGTTGGCGAAGAAGCCCTGTCGCCAGGCTCCTACAATTGTGGCGGAGGACCGTCTCTCTGCAGTGATTCCTCTTGCTGCCCCATTAGCGACTGACCCGTCGGTCGCTGAACCGACTAGCGGTGAATTTGCTCTGGGTCTGGGTAAGATTAACCCTATCCATATAGTACGCCTTTGGTGTATCCCAAATAACTCATTATTTGCTTCTTGTTGCAGGAGCTGAGGCGGTTGGGGAGCAAGGGGAACATTATGGTCCCCTATTCGCTTATAGGACTGCTGTTGGTTCCTTTACTCACGCGGAGGAGTCTGGAGGTGATGCAGCCGACATTGGTCCCTCGGGCGCTGGGACTTCTAAAGGTGCATCAGCTTTAAGAGAGCCGGAAGATCCCCCGAAGGGTCAAGGGGTGATACGAGCGCTTCGACCGCGGCAGATGCTGCTATGTTGGACGCACTGTATGGCGACCTGCCTTCTTATCGGCCCAAATCAGCCGTAAGGCCAGAAGTTGCGGAGGCGGCAGTCTCGGAGGTGTCCTCACTCCCAACTGTATCAACGAGTGGGGTGCCGACGATTTTGCCAAGTACGGAGTTGAGGGTGATCACAAGCCCTACTTCTCCAACCCTGGTGGTCGAGTCTGCTGCTCAGGAGGTGGTTGCTAATCCTTCTTCCGCGGTGGCTGGCGTTCTGGTCTCGATGAGGACTCCGCCGAGATCGCCCTCGGCTTGTCCGGCTGCTGTCAGTGCTCCCGCTGCTTCTTCTGTGACGGCGTCGACCAGGCTGGTGGACTATTCCGAGGTTGCCTCTTTACCGGAAGTAGCTGAGGTCGAGAACGATTACATCGGTGACCTGGTCGATAACTTTTATAAAGGCTTAGGGCGAACTATCGACCTGGTTCTGAAGGGCTCGACTATGCCATTCTCAAGGTTAAAGGGGGTCCTCTCCCGTGATATTGAGAGTATTCGGGACTTTGAGGGGTATCACCAGGCCACTGCTTTGGAGCTCTTGGTGGATGAATTTGAGAAGGATGCGGAGGAATGGCGCCGCCTCCACCGTTTGGACCCGGAGTCTTTAGTTGATGACCGGCTCGCGCTTCTCATTGCTCAAAAGCACGAGACCCGGCTTGCCGCTCAAGAGGCTGCTAAAGCTATCTCTTCTGACTTGAAATCCTTGGAGACAAGGCAAGCGGAGGTTGGAAGTGCAATTGACGCCTCTACTAGTACTCTTCTCGGTGCTGAGGATAAGATTGCGAAGGCTGAGGAGATGATCAGGAAAGCAAATCTCCTCTTATCCAAGGCCATACCGGTGCGTCTTGAGGAAACTGCGCGGCTTGAACAACTCAAAGCTCAGAGTGAAGAGCTTGCACCAGGGCAGGAGTTGTCACAGAAGGCAACTTTGGCGGAGGCCGAAGCTCGTCTGGCTCAGGCGGAAGATTTCAATGAGGCTGAGCTGAGGTCACAAGCGCTTGCCCAGGCTGCTGATGATAGGAAGACGAGGCTAAACACTCTCGGAGAGCGGCTTAGATCGTACAGTGCGCGCTTGTAGCTCCATGTACTTCATCCTCTTGAAATGAATGAAAATTCTTTCTTCTTTTGTCGAATCTTCAATCTTGTTCTTCTTTTGAATTGCGATTCCGAATTGTAGTGCAATTTCTTGAGAACATAGTTCTTGTTGGGTTGGATAATGAGACTTGGCTATCTGTCAGTTCAGAGGTCGCGATGACATAACTGGTTGAGACGTCACCAAGCTTCAAAAATTGGTGATACTCGTCTTTTGTAAATGTCAACGAGTATCGAGACCTGTCTTTTGTAAATGTCAACAGGGCTCGGAATTGAGACTTAGCTGTCTGCTGGTTCAGAGGTCGCAATGACATAACCGATTGAGATGCCACCAAGCTTTAAAAATTGGTGATACTCGTCTTTTATAAATGTCAACGAGTATCGAGACCTGTCTTTTGTAAATGTCAACAGGGCTCGGAATTGAGACTTAGCTGTTTGCTGGTTCAGAGGTCGCAATGACATAACTGATTGAGACGCCACCAAGCTTCAAAAATTGGTGATACTCGTCTTTTGTAAATGTCAACGAGTATCGAGACCTGTCTTTTGTAAATGTCAACAGGGCTCGGAATGAGACTTAGCTGTCTGCTGGTTCAGAGGTCGCAATGACATAACCGGATGAGATGCCACCAAGCTCAAGGTGGTGATACTCGTCTTTTGTAAATGTCAACGAGTATCAAGACCTGTCTTTTGTAAATGTCAACAGGGCTCGGAATTGAGACTTAGCTGTCTGCTGATTCAGAGGTCGCAATGACATAACCGATTGAGACGCCACCAAGCTTCAAAAATTGGTGATACTCGTCTTTTGTAAATGTCAACGAGTATCGAGACCTGTCTTTTGTAAATGTCAACAGGGCTCGAAATTGAGACTTAGCTGTCTGCTGGTTCAGAGGTCGCAATGACATAACCGATTGAGACGCCACCAAGCTCAAGGTTGGTGATACTTATCTTTTGTAAATGTCAATAAGTATCGAGTTTGTAGTGAATTTGGGAGAAGTCTCGTTTTCACGGGGAGAAACGAGGGAATCACTGTCATAGGTTTAATGTTAACGTAACAGCGAAATGTATTTGTGGTCTTACCATTCTATGGATGAGAATTGGTAAGTGATTTTGGAGGTCTCGTCCTCGCGAGGAGAAACGAGGGAATTGCTGTCATAGGTTTAGTGTTAACGTAACAGCGAAATGTGTATGTGGTCTTACCATTCTATGGATGAGAATTGGTAAGTGATTTTGGAGGTCTCGTCCTCGCGGGGAGAAACGAGGGAATTGCTGTCATAGGTTTAGTGTTAACGTAACAGCGAAATGTGTATGTGGTCTTACCATTCTATGGATGAGAATTGGTAAGTGATTTTGGAGGTCTCGTCCTCACGGGGAGAAACGAGGGAATTGAACGGGAACAGGTCCCTTAGGATTTTTAGCAAACCCCTAGCTGTCAACGGGTTTGATATGCCTTTACCAACTACCGTTTGAGTCGGGCTAGCCATGCTATTCCCCTTAGCATGATGAGTTGTCAAGGACTTATGTTGGGCTTAAAAGCCAACATTTTCCTCTATCCTTAATCGTTAAGGATATTGGATTATCGGGTTAATGTCTGCATAACCCTGATTCCCCTCTAGGATAACCGATGCACGGCCAGGTTCCTGTTGGTTTATGGCTGTATGATTTCACTTGGGGGAAGAGAAAGGCTCTCTTTGTGTGTGCTTTGGACACGGAGATCATGATCAGAGGTGTAGTGTTAACTTGATCAAGAGAAGGATCCTTGATTAAGGATAATACTTCTTTAAGAACTTGCCATTGATCGGCATCATGAGTAGGTCGCCCTCTGCAGTCGTAAGGCGGTATGCTCCGTTTGAATAGACTTTTTCTATCAAAACGGTCCTTCCCATTTAGGCTGAAATTTGCCTTTGGTCTTGTGCGTCATAACCATCGGTCGTCTGACGGCTAAGACCAGGTCTCCTTTCTGGAAGATTCTCTGCTTGACCTTCTTATTGAAGGCTTTTGAGATTCGAGCTTGATATAGCTCGATATGCTGCTGAGCTTGTAGTCGCTTCTCGTCCAAAGCTTCGAGCTCTTGAAGGCGTAGGCGATCATTGTCCTCTGATGTAGTTTTAGTAATCAGAGCTACTTGCAACGATGGCATCTGGATTTCCAATGGGAGGACTGCTTCGCACCCATATACCAGGGAAAAAGGCGTATTGCCTGTCGGTGTCCGCACCGTGGTTCGGTAGGCCCAAAGACATTCACCAAGCTTTTCGTCCCAATCTCGCTTGTTCGAGGAGACGAATTTCTTGAGTAGCTTGATGATCGTTTTGTTGAATGTTTCCGCCAAGCCGTTAGCGGCGGGATTATAGGCAGTTGAAGCCACATTTTGAATTCGGTATTTATCGCAGAATCGATAGAATACCTGACTTATGAATTGGGGACCATTGTCATGGATGATCCGCCTAGGGACACCAATCGATGAATGACATGGTGCTTGATGAAGTTAACCACATTAGGGGTTTTGACTTCAAGCAGTGGTATAGCTTCTGCCCACTTTGAGAAGTAATCGGTTATTGCCAGGATGAACCGGTGACCTCTTGTCGAAGAGGGGCTGATTGGCCCTATGACGTCGATTCCCCGTGCTTCAAATGGCCATGAAGCAAGAGTTGGGTGGAGCAGCTCCGAAGGCTGGTGTATGAAGTCCGCATGAATTTGGCATGCCTTACACCTTCGTGCGTATTGGATGGCATCGGCTATCATAGTTGGCCAATAGCTTCCAAGTCTGTGCAACCTGTCTTTGAGCTTTGGATCTGGCTGATGAGCTCCGCAAATGCCGTCATGCGCTTCTTGGAGCGCTTCCTGTGCCTCTGAATTGGAAAGGCAACGGAGGAGAACACTGTCATATGAGCGGCGGTAAAGTGTCTTCAAAGTTGGATCGTAATAGAACCGGAGAGACCTTCGTCTGATGGACGCCGCTTCCTTGGGATCGTCTGGAAGCAGACCGTGCAAAGCATAGTCGATGAGAGGAAAGCGCCAGTCTCTTGGTTCGAGATCCGTGGAGACATTATAGACTTCTCGAGTTCTTAGTATGTGCTTGGAGTGTAATACCCCGTTCCTGGAATACGTACTTAGTTGCGTATTCAGTTTTTCGATCGTATTTTTCGATTTACTTCTTGTATTCGACCGATTTTAATTTTAAATATCATTTTCAAATATTTTAGATTTTATATGATTTTCTGGATTTTTCCTGAATTTAATTAAATATTTTCAAAACCGGTGTCGGCCAGTGCCGCTGACCGATTCCTGGATTTTTAATTTACAAACGGTTTAGAATTTCTAGATGGGTCTTTAGACATTATGTCTTAGAATTACATTTCCTACCTAAATGCTTTTTCTAAAGATTTTATGATTTTATGAAAATTCCACCGGAGTCGGTAGATAATTGGTTCCGGGATTTTAGTTTTAAAACTATAAAGTATTTCTTAAAACGGATTTCACTATGTTTCTTAATATAATATTCTTGATTTTTGATAATTATTTCGGGTCGTTCCGAGATACTTGAATTTCGGACGATTCCGGCATTTTCCGAAATGTTTTTCGCATCCTCGACATAAACCTGGGTATCAGTCTTTTCAACAGTTTCATTTCTTGATTCCAAGAAAATATCTTCTCTCACAATTTCTTTTCCTTTTTCCTTTTTCCTTTTCTTTAATTCTTTCCTTCCTCCACAAGCCAAGCTTTTTTTAATTTTTCAATTTTCCAAAAATTCCAATTTTCCTCTCCACACAACTCCCACCTACCTCCACCATTAATGCCCCTCTTCTCTCTCTCTCTCCCATGGCCGGCCAAGTGGCCAAGAGAGGGACACTCATCCCCTCCTCCACTTTGCAAAAAGCCCCCTCTCATCTACATTAATTTCACCTCCTTCACAAAATCCAAATCATATATAAACAATTCCTTTACATTTCCATTTCCTTTTCTTCACTTCATCAAAGAGATTGCCTTCACCAAATCCTCCTCCATCTCAAGCTCAACCACCAACTCCAAAACATCTCCAAGGTCATCTTCTCCATCTTCAACCTCAACTACTTTGGATTTGGGATCGTATCCGATATCGCCGTGGATCATCTTGGTGCTATCGTCGACCACGATCTTTTCAAGCTTCTCATAACCATTCCAAGTGAGTATTTTTACTCACCAAGACTCTTATAATTCTTAGTATGTCTATACTTCCATATCTTATGCATTTGTGTCTTCAAAATCATATTTTTAACCATCAAGAACAACCATCAAATTCTGTTCTGTACGCTGTTTTCTGACCACGATTAGTCGACTAGACCTAACCATTAGTCGACTAATCTATCATGTCCTGTGAAACAATTCTCAGAAACACAGTTTTAGTCGACTTAGCCTAATTATCAGTCGACTATAGATCACTAGTCGACCACCCCTTTTACCCTAGTCGACTAACATTCCCTGTAACAGAAACCCAACTTTCTGTATCTCAGTTTTAGTCGACTTAGAGTATCTGTTAGTCGACTTGAGACCCCTATTAGTCGACTACTCCCTTGACCCTAGTCGACTAACTTTTCCCGAATCAGAAACCCAACCTCTGGTGCACAGTTTTAGTCGACTATACCAGACTGTTAGTCGACCAACCCCTCTATTAGTCGACTACTCCCTTGACCCTAGTCGACTAACTTTGGCTGTTTGTCATAGTTAATTACTTTCTTATATTTGGATCTTATGCTTGGTTCATGTGTTTGTATATTGTACTTCATGTCTTATTACTGGATGACTATCACCTCTTATCATGCTATCTCTTTACACAAGGCATGATACACTTGACATTGTTAATTATCACGGTTATGGGAATGTAGTACCTGTATTCCAGTTATGTATTCCAGTTATGATCTTGCTCATTCCCTAATCTGATAATTATGTTAATAAACTATAAAAAGGACAACTTGTATGGGGAATGGGAGGAAGTGATGGATGCCGGAATGATACCTTGCTTATAGTAGTGGAATAAAATATTGACGATTCGTGTTAGTGGGACTTTGGGCCCACAGAAGATGCGTGTTAGGGGGACTTAGGGCCTCCAAACTGGTTCCAGGTGTATGAGAACTACTATAAGAAGCGCTATCAGTTCTCCATCTGCTTCCGTTAACAACCCTTGGCTAGCTTATATATGGATGTATGTGTGTTGGGCTGTACACCCGGACACATACCTAGATATATGGGTCAGACAAGTAATAATAATAATAGGTCCAGTTACAGTTCTTGTTATGATTTCTGTTTCTTGTTGTGATTTCCCGTTATGATTCCTGTTCAGTTCCCGTTATAGTTCCTGTCATGATACCTGTATGACTCCTATTATATCTGTTATGTTATGATTCCAGTTATGTCTCCCGTTATACTTGTTATGTCATGATTCTTGCTATGAATCTTGTATTCCTGTTAGACCTGTTACATGTTCCTGTTATGACTATCGTATGAATAGCAACTCTGATTCTATACGCTTGGATATTCGGTGGCATGAGAGAAAAGTATATAGATGAGGGTTTCCTTGTTTGGATTATTCCTTCGACGTACTAGTCTCATGTGACCGTGACTTAAGCGTATACAATCAATCTTGCTTGTAATCAGCTTTACCTTGGATTCCTGTTTTATGATTATGTTATACCCGTCCTCATATGCTATACTTGTGTTCTAACCCCCTATTCTTGTTTCTTGCCATTTGGCTGTAGCATGTTCATTGTTGGGAGGTCCTGACTCCCTTGGATTTGTATGTTCAGGTTTAGAAGCTTGGATCGAAGTGGAGCTATCCACAGCAGATCAAGCTTTTCTTAGTGAGCTGGCAGCCTAGTTCCAGTTCTTTCGTGCCAGACTCCTCTTTTGACTCACGGGATCTTCATCCTACTCGTGAGCATTTTGTATCTTATTGTATATTTTACTTTTGGACTTAGTTGTGATAAAAGACACATGTGTTGTGTAATAGTTTATCATATCCTGTATAACTTTGTATTTGTACTTCTTGTTGGCATATGTATGTATACCACGCTTTGTGTTGTACTCTGATCCTTGCTTGTACTTTTATGCTTAGCGTATATACGTGGGGGCATTTTCTGACCTACGTATATACGTTGCAGTGACGTCTCCGTATCCGTGGAAATCGGGGCGTTACAGGTTGGTATCAGAGCCTAGGCTCTTACCTCTATAGTACAATCAAGCAGCAAATTCCAGTAATTTGCTATTGCCAACTACAATGTACAAAGTTATCTAGTCCTTCTTGATTCCTTCTTGATTCCTTCCCTTATGTCCTAAAAAAAAAAAAATCCTTCCATTTTTCCAGTTCCTTCCAGTCATCTTCCACCAACTAGGTATGGATAGAAGATCGGGTCGTAGCAACTCTGGGCAGGTATCGAATGGACCCACAGGAGAGAATGTAGACATTCTGAGGGTCATTCAGATGATGATGGAGAATCAGCAGCAACAGACGGAACTCCTTCGGCAAGAGTTGGCAGCTCCCAAAGGACAAAGGCCAGGGAACGTATCAGACTTCAGACGGCTGCAACCAGCCACATTCACGGGTGGAGAAAACCCCTGGATGCTGAGCAATGGCTGACCGACACCTCAGACTTGTTGAATGCAGCCAGAGTACCAAAGGAGAATCAAGTGGAAGTCGCCAAGATTCAACTAAAGGATATAGCCAGAACTTGGTGGCTAGCTGAGGAAGCCAGATTGGAGAAACCTGTCACTTGGGACACATTCTCCAAGAGTTTCTATAGTAGATTCTTCCCTGCCACAGCTCAGAAGGACATGGAAGAGCAGTTCATCAGACTTCAGCAACGGGATCGGTCCGTGGATGAGTATGCCGCGGAATTTCTCCGACTTAGCCGCTTTGCTCCGTATATGGTGACGGATGAGGAGAAGCGGGCAAGCAGATTCCAGCAGGGCTTACAGATGGACATACAAGTTTTCTTAATGCCCCAGCAGCTGAAGACCTATTCAGAAGTTCTCACCATAGCTCGAGAAGTAGAGCGTGGACTGGAGAAGAAGAAAGCGAACCAGATGAGGAACCAGGCCAGAAGAGGCCTTTTGAGTTGATGAATGAGGAAGATGATCAAGTTAGGGCAGCCCATGGCCCGATGATGAAGAGACCATTCCAAACTCCCCTTCCTCAGGTTATTTGCAATTTCTGCCATAGACCCGGACATTATAGGAGGGATTATCGAATGGCTAATGGACTATGCTTAGCATGTGGAACCGGGAGTCATGCCATCAGGGATTGCCCTTTCAGAAGAGTAGGGAATGAGGTACCAGTTAGACCAGCACATCCAGCCCCAGCACTTCCAGCTCCACCACTGAGGAGGAATCCAGAACCTGTTGATCGAAGAGTTCCATTTCCACCCCAACGGTATGATCATCAGCAGAGAGGAATGAGAACTAGAGCAGATCAGGGTAGAGGCCAAGGTTACATCATGGCGGCAGAGGCATCAGATGACACAGCAGAGTGGGAAGACCAGTATCCAGACCAGGAACCTTGAGGATATCATGGTAACCACTGCCCCGGATCTTGTATTTGAGTTAGTTATCTTTCTAAATATTTCCCTTATCATTCTCTCATTGTCTATCCTAGTCCTTCATGTGTTCACTTAACCTGTTTTGGATTTATGAAGCCTTTATTCCACCTTTGTCCTCCTTGTGTTCATTACCCCTTAACGAAATTGCGAGGACGCAATTTTTTGTAAGGTGGGTGGATTGTAATACCCCGTTCCTGGAATACGTACTTAGTTGCGTATTCAGTTTTTCGATCGTATTTTTCGATTTACTTCTTGTATTCGACCGATTTTAATTTAAATATCATTTTCAAATATTTTAGATTTTATATGATTTTCTGGATTTTTCCTGAATTTAATTAAATATTTTCAAAACCGGTGTCGGCCAGTGCCGCTGACCGATCCTGGATTTTAATTTACAAACGGTTGGGAATTTCTAGATGGGTTTTTAGACATTATGTCTTAGAATTACATTTCCTACCTAAATGCTTTTTCTGAAGATTTTATGATTTTATGAAAATTCCACCGGAGTCGGTAGATAATTGGTTCGGGATTTTTAGTTTTAAAACTATAAAGTATTTCTTAAAACGGATTTCACTAT
>JAVJIF010022239.1:0-12634 GCA_038442645.1 Agave tequilana
TGAATCACGATTCACGCTGTTCAAGTGATATACATGTTCTCAATAAATGTATGAGATAAAAATCATGAATTTTAATATCGTTTGCATATTAATCAAGCGGTACAAATTTATTCAAATTGTCTTCTCACAGGAACCGTACAAGTTGAAATGGCGTTATAGAATGAGCAAATAATCTATTATTATCAATCAAATGTACCATGTTGGTGTAGTATAATGGTAAGTTGCAGTCTGCAGAAGCTATAAAGTTAAATTTTTGCATGTAACGGTCTACTCAGATTAATACGTAGTTGATGGAGTGTGAATATGTAGAAAGTAAGTTAAAAAGCAATGAATAAAGTGGAACTTGGAATTTGAGACAACGTTAGGGGGTGGAAATCACGCAAAACAATGTTGTCTAAAGATTATTTGTTGACTAAAAGGCAAGAGTCCTCTGCTTCTGAGATGTTTCAAGCCTACTAGTGCACTCCAAGAGTTCTCTGGCAGTAAGATCCTGCCAATCTTAATTACACACACACACACAACACACACCTGCGTGTGTGTTGTGTTCTCAAAGAGGCGCTCGACTGATTAGATCGTGACTTTACTCCCAGTTGGTCATTGGTTCGAATTCTTGATGGGCATTTGCCCTCGAAAATTTTATTCCCGCGATTTACCCAAGACTGTATAAGAAAACTTCCTAGGATAGGGTGCACGGACCCACAGGATTAGTCGGGGTACGCTAAGCGGCCTCAGATAACCGGATGGATTCCAATATAAATATGTGTGTGTGTGTGTGTGTGTGTGTGTTCCTCAGCTGGCGGGGATGTGGCTGAATCTCTACCGAGGATGGGGGCTGAGATGAGATCTGCGATAACTTTGGAAAAACCTCCATGCTTTTGAAAAAGAACAGATGTATTCACATTCAACTGTCCCATTATTTCTCTCATGAGAACGCTCTCCTCCCTTGATTTCTTCCAGCGCCGACTACCTCAACCCGCGCTTGGCACCTCTCTCTTACTCTCTCTCTCTCTCTCTCTCAACATTTCTCCTCTTTCGATCACCTGACCCAAAGCTGCCCCCCACCGCCCCAGACCACCACCTCCTACCCCGCCGCTCTCTCTACCACCTCACTCCAAAGTTTGTTGATTGATGGAGTGAGTTTTTTATTGTGATTTTAATTTTTTATGTTAAATATTGCAGTTTACTAATTGTTTGGTATTTTATAACAGGAGAAGAAAGTCTACAAGATCGAGTCGCAAGAAGAGGAGGAAGGTTCTGAAAAGGAGGATGATCTTGGTGAATGTGAAAACTTTATGTCCGCTTTATTACAACTTTTAAATATAAAAATCATTGAGGATACATGTTTGCAGCTCAAGTTGCTTCTTCAGGGTTAAAAATGTGTGTGAGCAGAATTTCTTCTTTCAGATTGTAATTGGTGTTGGTTGCAAATTGAAGGTCAGTGGTCATCTTCTCCCTCTCTCACCTTCTCCCTCGTCATCAACAGGAAACGAACAATAACGAGGACGAGATCGGAGGACGCAATGATCGTCTTCTCCATGGTCACAGTAGCCGTCTGCTCCCTCTCTCACCTTCTCTCTCTTTATCAACAGGATTTGTGTCCTTCCAAAAAGATTTATAGTCGAAATCCTTCCCACTAAAATACCAACATCCGACATTCGAATATAAGATCCACTTTGTTGAAGTTGATTTATATTATTTCAAGTATTTATAAAACAAAAATCAAGTGTTTCGAATACTTTTTTCCATGCATCAAGTAGAAGAAAAACGGACGTTCTAAATAGTGAGTTGGTTAGTTTAACGGTGTAGAACTTTTGAAGCCTAACAAAAATTGGTTTGTAGAGGTTTTTAAATGTTTAGATCATAATCATATAGCCAGATCGAGAATTTGTATGTTAAAGATATAGCTTTCGGCGCCTATTTTGTGCCAGTTGATGGATAGGCAAGAAGTATTCAAAACATTTGAATTTTGATTTATAAATACTTGAATTAATATAAATTAACCTCAATGGAGTGGATCTTGTATTCGAATGTCGGAGGATTGAATTTGAGTGAGAAAGATTCGAACTCAAATCCTTTTGGAAGGATACAAGTCTTCTCTCTCTCTCTCTCTCTCTCTCTCTCTCTCTCTATATATATATATATATATATATATATATATATATATATATATATATATATATATATATATATATATATATATATATGGAGCTGATCCTCTAAGAACGGTTCTCACGAATTTCTGTGAGAACTTTCACGTGGGTCGTCGGATCTGATAGATCAAATCAAATAAAACTAGATCTCTATCAGATCCGACGGCCCACGTGAAAGTTCTCACATGAATTCGTGAGAACCGTTCTTAGGGGCCGTTTGTTTCGCGTAAAACTCCGTAATTCGTAAATGACTTACTACCCAGTTACAACTACGGCGTTTGTTTGGACCGTAATTCGTAAAAGACTTACGTAACTTAACTAACACTCACTTGCAACCCAGTTACCACTCACTTACAGCCCAGTTACAGTTAATTTTGTGGTCATACAAATTTGTAATATTTTTTTATATTAATTTAAATTTTTTTAATATTTAACTTTTTAATATTTATTTGCAGTATTAAAACTTTAAAATCACCAAATAGTTAATTTTGTGGTCAACTTTTTCACGTACGACTTATACATTACGACAATCAAACACCGTAAAATACAATACACTTTCCCACTTTACAATTTTATATTACCAACTAAACACCGTAAAATTTACATACATGTAACTCATTTACAATTGTAAAAGACTTTACAATTACAACTACGAATTACGGCCAGTTACGACAACCAAACAGACCCTTAGGGGATCAACTCACTATATATATATATATATATATATATATATATAAAACCAAAGGTTTCAAATTGAAGCTAGCAGTCAAGAGCTTCAACATTTTGGAGTATCATATTAAATATTAAATGGATAGGATACTGTCCTTTAAGAAAAATATATTCACAGTGACTTTAGACCAAGATAATAATTCTCTTTTTTCTAGCGTGACCTGTATCATCGAGACGAGAAAATATGAACAGAGTTGATAAATAAAAAAAAACTTGACTCTTGTACCGTGAAAGAGAGATAGAGGGATTCACCAAGTATTCTGAAAAAAAAAACCTTTCTTTTTCATGAAGGAACTTGAGAAGTGATGGTTAGACAAGTGATTTGTGCAAAGATGCTACAACTTTAAAAAGTGGAAAAGTAAAACTTTTTTTTTTTTTTTTTTTTTTTTGGTTAAGAGAGCTTAGCTGAGCAATGTCCTCTCAGAGGGTTTCGATCGGGCGACTTCGGAAAGCACACCCCAGACTTAGTGATGGCGCTAACTGCGGGAACAAAAAAAGTAAAACACATGACCTATAATAAAAAGGTCATAGATTGGAAGCATGTCATGACTAGTCTCCCGCATGTGGCCTAGTGGTATCTCTTGATTTGCTAAGAGTTTCGCTCACCTACGAAGTCTATGATTCGAATCTCATGCCGCGCGAATACATGTCGCCTTCACCCCTCTTAATTTGCGGGGAAAAAAAAAATAAGATGAGAGAAATGTATCCCCTCGCACATTACGACTTAAACAATTAGTTCTATATATAAACTCATATTAATATAATATTGTATTTCTCTATGTACAAAGCAAGTACACAATTGTTTGTTGAAATACAAGAAGATTCATTTCATTCACCATATCATATGAAGAACAATGATAAATTATTTGGCCCAAGTGATGCGTACAAACTTTTTGATTGCTCTCTCTCTCTCTCTCTCTAAAATAAGGTTGGCAACTTGGCATTTTGTAGCGCATTATTATAATCACAAAAAAACAGTGGGAAAAAGACGGGCCGACACGGACACGAAAAGCCCATGCGCGGATCCCTATACGAATTTGACGTGGTTTCCATGCCACGCGCTGATTGGGCCACGCTCGCTGATGTGGGGGCCGCTCCCACAAAAAGCCAAGCCCGAAGGCAACGGTCCTTAAAGATTTTCTACCCCCACACATAACCACTTGTGGGACCCACATTTATGTTAGATGGTCCCACAGGACAGTGAGAGGGTCTGCAGTTTTAGGATACCGAAGGTGGTACGCATACTAGGGCCCTTATCTTTAAAACGAGGGTCAGTGTCGATCTGCGCTAGGTACAACTACATGAGCATGACTGCATAAGTGTGATTCACACAAGCTTGTGAAATTTTTTTTTGAGGGGTGTGTGATTTTTAGAAAAGAGTTAGAAACAACTCTAGTGTCACGTTAAATCAATTGAGAAGCTGAGTTATATATATTATTGATAAAGATAATGACAGAGAAATATAAAGACACGCAATTACATAATAAGAAAACTATAAAATTCAAAAACTCCTAAAAGATATGAGAACTCTAAAATATAGAAACTCATTTAATAAGACAAATCAGTTATGATCGTATTCTTTTTTTTTTTTTTTTTTTGGAGTAAGAACCCGCAGAGAAAATCTCGCGGCGTTTCATTAAAAAGAGCTTAACGAAACATTCTCAAAAAAAAAAGGGACAAGCATGTGTCTCACACATAAATTGCACCAGAAAAACAAATGAAACAGAAATGAAAGAGAAAAGTAAAAAAGAAAAACAGAAGACACATCCGCTACACTGACGTTGCGCCTCTCACACTCTTCAGAGTTATGATAGTAATTTTTTTTTTTTTAACAACGATTTTGGGGAATTTGAAGCCTCTTTTGCCTTTAAGCGTAGAACACTCTTGACAAGGAGTTGAGCACTATGATTTTAAGAATACTATTGAAGCCTGACTCAAGTAAGTGATAGTTGTTAAAGATAGTTTAGACAAAAAATTTCAAGGTTCAACTGAACTATTTAAGCGGTTTTCTTATGACTTAGAAACTTAATTCTATTACTTGCATTCAATAAATACTTTTTCTATGCACTCATAAGCTGATAGATTGTGGACCAACAAATCCAATTATTTTTTAAAAAACATGAAAGAGTATTCAGACTATATATATTGCATGTATACATAATTTTAACAAATTTAAATAGCTCATTAGTAAAATTTATTTTAAAAGTCATGGGTTCAAAGCTTGACAAAGGTAGAACATTTTTATCTAATTAATTTTCCATAGGCACAAATTACCTGGGCTTGGACTGAGCCTCGTTAATATAACCAAGACTTTGGTCTCCCTATACTGAATCTAGACAAATCTTTTCGGATGTACTCATTAAAAATCAGTGATTCTTGAGCTATCCTCATTAAGGAATGGTGATTCTTATGCTGGATTCAGTGAAAATGGACAACTCTCTACTGGACAAATCTTTTGGGCTACATAATAAAAAGTAGTGACCATTGTGTTACCCTATTAAGGGATGGTAACCCTTGAATTGGATTCAGTGAACTTGGACAGGTCTCTTGTACTACATTCATTAAAAAGTAGGACCCATGTGCTACCCTCATTAAGGGATGATAACCTTTGAACTGGATTCAGTAAACCTATACAAGTCTCTTGCGCTTTGGTTGCACTTGTTAAAGACCAGTGTTGAGCTATCTTTATTAAAGGATGGTGACCCTTGGGCTGGTACATGAGTCTTATAAATAGGTTTTCATATTAACTCATTTGGTGTATCACTAGAAAAATCAAATAAAAAAAAGTTCGTTAATTTTTGAGAGTGCAATTATCTAGTGCAGAAGTGTGCCCAACTCATCAGTAAATCCCTGTCCTGTGCCAAACCGAGGAGGTCACTAGTCTGAACAGATCTAGGAGATCATCAAAAAATTTGGTTGATGCACTCAAGAAAACTTCAATTATTATTCCTGCGACAATTTGACTAGTGATCCTTGTATCGGAGTAGGTCAAATACTACTTCAAGCACAGCGTTTAAAGACACCCACTAACTCTATTACAAAAGTTTTAGATTTTTCAATTTAAGAAAAGTCCACTTCCTTCTGGTCTATTTTTATATTGTCTAACAGTACGGCGGTCGCCAAACCTGTCTCCGAGGAAGAGAGACAAACGAATGAGCTGCCTAACAAGGACAACGACTTGAAAGGGGAGGTTTGAAGTGTTCACCCCCTCAAATTATTTTCCTTGTTTGACGTGTGAAACAAGATATTTTTTTGATGACAAGAAAAACGAAATAATCAAGATGGAAGCATTCCCATCACATGAGATCCTTCAAGGGTCCTCCAAATCTTTCAAATGTCCGGGGTCTCGAGAGAGGGAGCCGTGTCTCTACGATCCACCTCAAGAATCATCCTCTCAAAGTCTAATGGTGACTTGAGGGGAGAAGAGGCTCAAGCATCTCCCTTTCCTTGTTTCCTATGTAAATTCAAGTCAAACCACCAAACCCTCGGACATGAATGTGTGGCACCTCAAGGTCCATGGATCATCATCACCTGAAAATAATTGTAAGGTGGAGAAGAAACCAATTGTATGGGAATGTGTTAGGTGTACAAATGACAATGTGGAGGTCGTTATTAAATATATATTTGTATTTATTTGTGTTGTGATGGAGAAGAAATTATGCCATGTTTTGAATGAGGTTATGGTTCGTTATAGATGTACCGTGCTGATATTTTCTCCTAATGTTCAGTGTCGGTCCTGAAAAACTCAATGCTCTAGACAAAATTTTAAATTGTACCTCTAAACACACTTATCACAGTTAAACCAAAGCAAATTCTTTCACATAATGAGCGTTAGGGGGGAAAAAATACAGATGAGGCAGCAACAAGACCGGAGCTCAACTTCAAGTAAATGAAAAAAATAAAGATGGAGAGTGAGTATCAGCACCGTCTTGTGAGCAAGAATGACAGGGGTGGAGATCGCTGCGGCATCGGCGTAGAGGTGACGACCGGGGGTCCGAGGTGTCGGATGCAGCATGGAAGAGGATGAGGAGGAGAGATGGAGATGGTGACTGAGTCCTTCTCTTTTCTTTTTTCAATTTTCATGTTTAATTAAGAAGAAGTCAAGCAGCGAAGACAAAGTCACCCTCGGCAATTGTGATTAAAAGAATTGAAAAAAAATTAGATATTATAAAGGAATGATAATTTTTTTAGGGTAAGAGAATTGCAAACATAATTTTTTGAAATTTTTATACGGCGGGCCCAAATTCATATAGGTTAGTATACTTAGGGGAGAAGATTAGAGGAAAAAAAGCTTGATAGAGTTTTTTAAAAACTCATTGAAAATAGCTCAGAAGAAGCAGAGTGGTCGATCACATGTGCACATGCATGCACGCTTGAAAAAGAAGGGAACATCGGTTGACCGCCCAGTCGACAGACCAGAAATACTGAGATAAGAAAACTGCAGTCGGTCGACCATCCGATTGAGCAACTCGAAAGTTCTGCACAAGCCAATTGGGTTAGAGTCGACCGTCGTCGGGATCTGAGCAATCTGAATTGGTTTTAGTTTTCTGTTTTTAAATTAGATTTCGATTCGAATTTGGGTGTTCTTCTATTGATTGTTCCTTTGGCTATATAAGGAGGGTCTTTGTCACCCAAATTGTATCGATTGCTTAATAATTGTATTGGGAGTTTCAGGTTAGTTTGTTCATGAGATTTCTACGGTCTAGTGCGTAGTTTCTCTAATTGGATTTTCGAATCACTTTGTAACCCTTTTAACTCTGTTAGTAGAATAAGATCTTCTTTCTTCTGCCCCGAGGACGTAGGCAGGTTGCTGAACCTCATTAAATTGTTTGTTTTTGTTTTCTCTCATTGATTGTTTGGTTCGCACTAAATTAATTTGTAATTGACTCGGCATTATTACGTTGATCTTGGATCAGCCTGTCGTTGGATTCTTCTGGAGGGCGCAATAGTATAAATGAATGAAATTTTCTTGGTCCCCACGGGTTTGAGCCCCTGAGCTTGTGCCTTGGTCACCCTTATCCAGGGCCAGCCCTGCTAATGTTTGAGTGTCGTCTTGGTATTTGAAGAATTAGAATAAGAAGACGCAAGAAAGTTGATCGTAACCAGTTCCCACCAAGATTTTTGATACAAAAGGATCCATGGATACAAGAGACATAAATTCATAGCAAGTAGAATTTAGAATGTTGGGTATAAAAAAAATAAAAGTGCATATACAAATATCATGCATGCATGCACGAGGCCTGTATGTGCAACTCTATTGTCATAAAGCTAGCATGAGATGCTGCATGCTGATTGCTGCCCCCAATGCTCTGTGGCTCAATTAACTGTATCCCATGCTATCTTTATGAGATGCAGTTCATTGAGCCAAAATGTGATTGTTTATATTATTTATACTAGTTCTTGTTAGTTGTTTGTTTCACATTATGTTTATTAACATCATCTTAACTAATTAGGGTTCTCACTGTATGTTGCTGCCTCCTGCAATTCAAGCAATTCTTCAAAGAGAAGCAGTAGAGACAATTTCAGAAAAAGATTGATTGGATTTGTCAATATCAGATCGTGAGTCTTTTGAGTCATCCACGCCATCTTATTCATTAAACTTTGGCTGCATATGGCCTTGCTGTCTTTTTAAATCGAACTGTGCGCAGTGCAAGGTGCTTTGCCTATAACGTATAAACTATACAAACTACAGTAGTACGTAGCACTTACAGTGTCTGAACACATGATTAGATTTCAATAAGCTTCGAGGCTTCAGTGTCTGAACACCTAGACTGCAGAGATCCCGAGTGCATGATGGCTTTAGGAAAGAGACTGGAACAGGGCAATGTTTTGAGAGTGGCTAATAAGTCGTTTTTTGGAAGAAACAATGGCTCCTTTGGTAGACCAATTAAGGGGACTAGTTGATTTCCATTTTGCCATTCTTTTGGGTGGAAATGCTTATGTTAAGAGTAGTATAAAATTAAAATTATATCATAAGATATCTCAAAACCTGCTTATCTACTTTCGCCTAATGATTTTTTTTTCCCATCAGCGGATTTCGCATTATGTCAATGTTTGTATCGCTTAAGTGAAAGAGATACTATGAGTTTTTTTGGACTATTATGGGAAGAGATCAAAAAAATCAAGGTGGTTGGGTTTTTAACACATTGGAGATAGCAGCAAAAGTAGAAAATGTTGCGCGCGAGACAACAACCAATGAGGAATCCACCAATAGAAATAGATGCAGCGGAGAAGTACCCACACGACAAGAACAAAGAAATAAGAGAGAAAACAAGCCAACACAATATTTAACGAGACTCGACAATTTGCCTAATCATCGGGACAAGCGGAGAGAGTTCTTATTGAATTTAATCAATTACAGGTTACAAATATTGGGGGGACACTACCCCTCCTTATATAGCCAAAGAATCCACGAAGAAAAGAAAACTAAAAACATCAAAATCGGATCAGAAACGGATTCTGAATCAGATTTAGAAACAGGTCGCGCAACAGAGTTAGTCGACTTATCACCTTGATTAGTCAACTAATAACCTTGATTAGTCGACTAATATATAGATTAGTCGACTAGTCTGAAATGAAATGGAAACTTTCAACTCTTTGTTTGTCACATTAGTCGACGAGGCCATTGCCCTAGTCAACTAGCCTTAGTTTCTCCTATGCAATCCAACTTTGATACGATCGATGCGCTTTCGTATTCGATCGTATTGATTGCAACGATCTTTGACTAACTTTCAACAGAGCAAACCCTTTCAACAAGATTTTACCCTCTCTCCCTACAATTCTCCGCCTCGGTGAAGATTTCTCAAATTTGAGCCGAATTCCAACGAACATCTAGCGAAAACGATACACGATTTCAGCAAAATCGACACACGATCTTGACTTGAGCGCTCTGAACGAAATCAACACACGATCTCGGTGAGAGAGAGAGTGCTTGATCTAAGTGAATCAGATTCTGGGCGGGTTTCAGGCTGAATGGGCATGCCCAATTGGGCAGTTGAATCATCTGGACAGAACTCCAGCCCAAATTTTTCGGGCCAGTCCAATTGGGCCGCGGGTTAGCCCGGCCAAATCCCATCTTTACATGTAGTTCTCAAGGAAGAATCACACGTGAAAGGAGAGATTATTAAAAACATGTACATGATTAGAAACTTGAGTATGTAAAGTGAGGCATATAAATGTTAACACTCTAAAAAGACAAAACTCTCAGACTTCTCTTCAACCGGTCTGAACGATGTCTAACTTGTCGATATTTATAAAAGACAAGTTGCAGACAAGCTGACGACCAGTTTTTGCCCATCTCCGAAGAACAAAGCAACCACTCGGACTCTACTGATCCAGTAAAATAGACAGTAACTATGAAGAGGCCAAACAGGCTTATAAAGTCAGGTCTAATCAAACATCTAGCCTCGCAGAGAACCAAGTTCGCTAAAAGGCCAAAGCCACTAGCTTCTCATGAAGCTCCCATTAGCCCCGCTAAAGGCTAACTTTAAGCTTCGCCAGAAGCTTTATCTCCAATTCGCTGGAGATGGAGTGGTCGTCGCTGGAGATGGAGTGGTCCAGCTCTGCTCTGAGCTAACTCCTAGTTTCGCCTAAAGCCTCACCCAGCTCTGCTTTGAGCTAATTTCTAGTTTCGCTTGAAACTCTAGATATAACTTCGCCTGAAATGAGCTTCGCTTGAAACTCTCACTTAACTCTGTGATGAGGTTTACCAGGTCATCAATTGATCGTCTCAAAACCCATGAGGGATTAATGGGTGAATCCCATACTTTAGTAGGGTTAATGTTACTTTAAGTGGGCGGTTACACCGCCCACTTCGTCCCATATTAAGTAGAAAGAATTAAGCCACAATGGTCATTAATAGTTCACACGAACTTTCTAGCTTCGCTAGAAACTTGCAGATAGCCTCGTGGCAAGACTATTTCAAGCATCGCGCGAAGCTAATAGACTGATTCAGTCTCGCTGAATTCAGGGAGGCGGTTACAACCCTATTTTCTCTATAAATAGCCCCTTGCAAAAGAGAGAAGGGGCTGGCCGGAAAAAAACATCGGCTGGAAAAGGGGAGAAGATTTTTAGCAAAAGTGCTCTCTTGCTTCCAAAACCTTGGAGACTCAGCTCTCTTTCCTTCAGGGTCCCAATAAGTTTTCTTCGAAGACTTTCGGAACCAAGCGCAAAGAGAATTTGTTCATGAAGGCTCGAACACCTGACCGATTGCATCGTCAAAGGGATAAAGTGATCGCGCGCTGATCAGATTCCTATCGGCATACTTTCCCAGAAATCTCAGAGGAGCTCTACTTATAATTTTCTTTTTCTTTCTTTAAAGAATTACTTGTAATTTTGCTCTTCAATTCTTTTTTTTTGTAAGTTTTCCCCGATCATTTTGATGGAAAATAAGATGGCGACTCCGCTGGGGAAAGTCTTCTTCCGCAACAAGGAGATGATATTGCAATACAACGATCAGAGTGCTGAACATGTCACCATTGAAAACTTGGTCATCCACTTTGACCAAGAAAAGTTCGAGAAACTCCTCTCTGAGGGTAGTCCAGCACTCCATGCACGGAAGCACAGGAGGGTCTCCGTAACCAAAACTCCACTGGCTACAGATCAGAAGGCAGCTCAAATTGAGGTTGTGTCTAAGCCTATGCCAGTCGCGTGCGCGGGAGAGCAAAGATCGCTCCAATTTTCTTCAGTCTCAAACGAGGCTCAGTTGACTTCATGTCAACATGCTGACCTTTCAAGCGATGCCAAACAGGTTCCCCGCGAACCTAAAACTGCTCAGGGCAAGCAGGTGTGGAGAGCGATTAGCTCATCCAATACTTTGCATCTCCACAAATCAAAATTGTTTATGCCATTAAACTTTACCACATCAAATTTTAAGTGATGGATATTCTGAACGTTCTTTACAACAGAAAGGCCACTCCCATCGATTATTTCGTTGGCCATTTTTTTCTCCAAATTTTTTTAACCAAACATGCAAAATCAATCATGGAATAGATCTAGAAGAAAAGAAATGATTTTTACCTCTAATTGAATTCTTAAGTAGAGTTTCCAATTGATCTCTCCACTAAAGAATAGAAGAGGAGATCCAACCTGATAAAAATCCGATTTTTAACCTTAACAAATCTTCAAATCTTCAAGACTCAAGTTTCGATTCAAGATCCACTTTACCAAACAATCCGCAAGTGTAGCCTAGAGCTCTGATACCACTTATTGGAGGCAGGACAGCCACATGAACACAAATAATCACACAAGAGAAGAACTCGAAGTTATAATGAGGCTCGACAATCTTGCTTATGTCTCGCGGGCAGAAGAGAGAGATCTATTGATGATTAACACACATTTACAAGAGGAATATATTTCTCACAAGTTCTTGATATCCAATACAATGAACACACATACCATTTATAGACAAGAGAAAAAGGCGAAAAAATAGAGTAAAATCGATTCACAACTGGCTGCCAGAACCCGATCGTCAGTCGACCGTGAGGTTGGTCGGTGCAAGCTCCCCACTCTCTGTTAAATCTCACAGAGTGGGTTGGTCGACCGCACTGTCACCGACACTGGTACCCCCATTATCTATTAAATCTCATAGATTGGGTCGGTCGACTCACCACTCATGTGTGCGCGTTTTGTGCAAGCGCAGTCAATCAACCCGATGTATTAGCTTGCTTCTGATTGCTTTGACTTCAATTCTCCTATCGCTGTCTAACGAGAGTTAAACAACTTTATCTTCTAGATTTTGATCCTCTTCCCACAAA
>JAVJIF010022240.1:0-70445 GCA_038442645.1 Agave tequilana
CTGCTCCACCTTCGAGATCGCCACCGCCGTCACCGCCCAGGTCCGCCGCAAGTTCTCCGCCCACAAGCGATACTACCTCCTCGCCCTCTCCCTCCCACTCGCCGCCCTCCTCCTCTACCTCGCCTTCCCCTCGGCCGCCTCTTCAACCGCATCTCCGTCGTCATGCCCCGCTCCCCCTCTGACGTCATGCGCGAGTCCGAGCTTAGGGCCCTCTACCTCCTCCGCAACCAGCAGCTGACCCTCCTCACCCTCTGGAACAAAACCTGGCTGATGCTAGATCTAATGGGTCTACAACGAATTTGACGTCGGTCCCGTTTGAGGAGTTCAGATCCGCGGTTCACGATCAGATCAAGATGAACCGGCAGATCGAGAAGGCTCTGCTCTCGTCGTATCGGCCGAAGACGCGGCGGCCGGGGCGGTGGATGACAATGTGGACCCCGATCTGGCGAATTACAGGGCGGGCGTGTGTAAAAAGGTGGTGAGGCCGGCGGATAGGAGGACGATCGAGTGGAAACCGAAGAAAGATCGGTTCTTGTTTGCAATCTGCTTGTCGGGGCAGATGTCGAACCATTTGATCTGTTTGGAGAAGCATATGTTCTTTGCCGCGCTGCTTGATAGGGTTTTGGTCTTTCCTAGTCATAGAGTGGATTATAAGTATGATGAGGTCTTGGACTTGAATCACATTAATGAGTGTTTTGGTAGAAAAGTTGTGGTTTCATATGATGAATTTGTTGAGATAAAGAAGAATAAGTTAAAGATAGATAGGTTTATATGTTACTTAGCGAATCCGCCTTGTTTCTTGGATGACGAGCATATCAAGAGATTAAAGGACTTGGGGATTTCCTTGGGCAAGATTGAAGCGGCATGGCCGGAGGATGCCAAGTTGAAGAAGCAGAAGAAGAGGGTTGTGGGAGATATTACTCCCAGATTCACTTCCGATGATGAGGTTATTGCAATAGGTGATGTGTTCTATGCGGATGTGGAGGATGAGTGGGTGATGCAGCCGGGCGGCCCACTTGCTCACAAATGCAGGACTTTGATACAACCAAGTCGGCTTATTATTCTTACAGCGCAGCGGTTTGTGCAGACTTTCTTAGGGAGTAACTTCATTGCTCTACACTTCCGACGGCATGGGTTCTTAAAGTTTTGGTATTTTTTTTAGAGACCTGTTTACTTTTATAATTGAATACTATTACAATGAGCATCTCAACGCATATGGTAGCTCTTGCAGCATTCAAGTATTCAACGTACACGGTTGATTGATCCATTGACTGAATTAGTTTCGGTTCAGGGCTAAAGCTATAAAATATTAGAGATCAGTTGATATGATATTGTTTTACGTACGAACCTTCATCCTAAGATCTTCCTAGGGATTATGATAACTCTAATGGAAAACAAAAAGGAAACAGACGTGTTTTTCCTTAGTGACAAATTACCATGTAAGATCTCTAATTTATTTGAATACAAGCTTGTAGAATTGGAAATGTTCAAGGTATATACACGTTGAAATTTATATTTGGATTTTATACATCCAAATCGTAGAATTTTGTCAAATGATTTTATGAAATAATACTAGACAATTAAGTGTGTGCTATGGAGTGTTCGCGCTAACAGAAGGGATCCTTCTCTTAAAAATCTTAATCACAGGATTGTAAATATAGCGACACAGACTTAACTACCATTTTCTGTTTTTTGCTTTTTTCTTCTTCATCTCTCATCAATTGGCGTTATTACGTTCCCCTTCCTATTCTCGCATTACCGCCTTATCAGTACTGCACCGTATGTACCATATTCATTGAACCTAGTCTGTTGTCTTGGTCTCTTTATACCTCTGAGCTTCCCCTTGGTTAGTTGGGAGGAAGATGTAGTTCAAGCCTTGGAGGTTTGTGAAAGAGTTTAGTGTACCAATGGAAATCCCGTGGTAGAAGAGGATCAGACAATGAAGTAGACATGGATGAAGCAGGACTCATAAAGTAATTTGAGTAGTTTGAGGTGGTGGGTGGAAGGGGGAGAGTGTAGTGGATGAGTCCATAGCATGGAGGCAAATCAGGTGCTCGTATTTGCCAGTTAGGAATGAAGGAAAGAGAGGACAGATACTAGAACCACAACTATGGTTGGTTGTGCATTAAGATTTCAAACCCTATGTTCAACAACTTAAAAAGAGAACTTTCTTTCCTCTTAAGAAATATTCATTATCTAATTTTATGCGCATGCTACCTATATGTTGATTTGGATATTAACTTTCATTAAATTCATTGAAAAATGTTTCTCGTTATTTTGTCATATACTGCACTCATGAAGCTTGTGGATATTAAAAATTGTAGTGAAGACCTCTGTGCTTGTTAGGGTTTCACCAACTAAATCACTTTTTTATGTGAAAGTGAACTTTATGCTCTAGTCCATAAGTATTGTAGACTGTTTATAAATAATGCTGTCTCATTTATTCACTAGGTTGTGTATATTACTGCAAATATTAATATCTCACATTGGTTTCTGACAATATGTTTTGGAATAATTTTGTTTATTTATTGCAATATCTCATTATCTATGTCAATCTCTGCTCATGTGCTTCTGTAGGTAACCTTTGGAGACTTGAATAATAGCAACAAAGTTAACTTAATGCAATTAATGCTAAATATGATTTGGTTGCACCGAATTTGGAGAATCCAATTCTTCCATGTAATTTATTGTCTATATAGGAAACTCAACAAGCAAGTATTGAGACTGATCCTAATAAATGTCAAGGTAGTTTAAGTCATATCCAACTTGCCATCTTTCATGAAATAAAGAATCTAAACATTAGGATTTAGGAGAGTAGTTATTCAACTTGGTTAAGTGTGAATTCCTTTCCTATCACTCTGTAGTTGGCGTAATGATTTACTTAGTAAAGTTCAAACCATTACTGTGTCCTATTTATTTGGATTAAGATGGTTAGTAATGTCTTAACACAATATTCAACTATGCATATATTGATAATATGATATCCCATTGAGGTTTTTAACTACAGAAAAGAGAGATTTTAATTTTCTTTGGCTTACTTGAAAAGCATATATTTGTCTTTGTAGATGTTAGAATTGCATTTTTGCTCTGATTGCCCAGTGAGGTCTGAACTTTCTTAAATTTAATATTTATGACTGTAATTAAACAGAGAATCCATGTGTTTTTTTTTAAACAAGACTAATAGCTACTGAAGATTGTGTTTAGTTGTTGTAAAGAATACTAAAATACGTCTTGAAGTCCTTTTTTTAGTTGATATTGCCCTTGCAACCATAACTTGGTCTCCTCTAAGTTGTTCTAGACATGTTGAACTTATCTAAATCAATGTAATTAGACTGATGTAGCTGTAAATTATTCCTCTTGAGAGACATATAACTTCATAAGTTGCCTTTCCAGCGGAGGATTTCATTCAGAGGAAGGCTGTAAGAAGCCTATGTGATCGTCAGAAAGGGCTGAAACATGAGTTTTGTATCTGATTTGTTTATCAACCAAAATTTTCTCTCTTGTTGACTAAAATTGCACTCCTTTCAAAAAAAAAAAAAAAAACCCTTCTCTTCTTCGATATCATGATGTCATTATCTATTTGCAAATCCTAGAAATTCTAATTGTGCACTTTTGCATACCTATCACTCTGAACTAACCTTTAATCTTCTAATAATTGAATTACACTTTAGTTTTCCTATAAGAAGTTCTGATCAAAGGGTTTTTTTCCGTTAATGATGTTCCCATCTAATCTACCTACCAAGAGAGTGACAACAAATGCACTGTGTTGTGGATACAAGCAGGAAGAGGATTGTGTTGGATACATATTCTTACAGTAGATATTAGTGTTAATATTCGTGGGGTTATAAATTATATTATTAATCCTTGGATTAGATTATTCAATTTAACAATATCAGATGAGCGCATACTACAGATTTGACTCATACATTTTTGATAGAAAGGGTCACACTAACTAGCAAGAGGTCAAAGTTTAAAAAAAAACCGGACTATCCGATCCATGTAGCATCTTATGTAAGGCTATAACTCAATTCATTCAAAATTTATTGACATCCAAACGAGAAAAGGATCCATATACAGTAAGTTTGCTGGATTTGAACTCACTGGCAAGTTAGTGGCTCTTGTTAATTATCATGACCATTCACAATAGCCATCTATCACCATTGACCAGCGAAGAAAATTACAAAATTACCCTAGAATTCCAACTACCTTAATCTTTTAACCTTTTGGAGAAGTCATGAAGGCACCAAATGTCTTGCGGGCCCTGGGACCATCCCAGAGAATCGAGCTAATCTGATGTTGTCAAAAACTATCATTGGGCAGAGCGTGTGATCAAGATCCGTGGGAAGTTCCATTGGGTTATTGCACTAGGAGCTTCTTTGCTTATAACTAGTTTATCATGCAATCAATGAGTTTACCATAATGTGCTTCAAATATTTTATCCACACGTTAATTAGATTTTCTTTCTAGCATTTGGCTGTGGTAGCATTCCTCATACAACCTATCAAAATGGAAGCACAACCTATATGAGTATGTCCATTTTGGTATATGTGGATACATTTGGTGGATCATATGGCCGCTCCGCTGCTCCTCCCTACAACAGAAGAGGAATCTTCAATCATAGGAAGATCGATTAGGAGGGAACCTATTACGTTGTAAATATACGGTTCTTGTTTTGGAAACTAAATATATGCTCTTTAGAGAATATCAAAGTTGTATAATAATTCCACCTATTCAAGTTTTTAATGTTTTCTCCACAAGGTGATGAGATTCATCGAAAAGGTAAATCTGGTTACCTGATGTGGGGCATGCTCTTTCTGTCTAGAAACAATGATGGAAAATTATGCCCTTTATTTGTTTTCATTTTAATTGGGAAGGAGATCAGACCAGAAGTTAGTCAAATCTAGGTCATTTGATTCAAATATAGAAACAACTCTGTTCCACTATGGTTGTGTTGAAATAAAGCTTTTCGTCCTAAACTTTTTCTCCGTGACAACATCAATGCCTGTGCAGCAAACATTTTGGGTTAGTGACGTGAATCCTTTCCCCCTTCTGCTCATTGAGTGCCTTATTACATTCTCATGTGTATTATAAAAGGATTTTTTTCATATAAATCTGGTTTACTTTGCTTGTCAGCTACCTAACACTTTTATCTTTTATTCATGCTTGGGAATCATCAAAGAACAAGGAATTAAGCACTGTGTAGGTGGAGTTATTGACTGCAGCGGCAATCACATTAAGAAAGCAATATGAAACCAATCTTTAGCGGTGCTCTTGGGATAGGTAGACTGATATAATTTGTTTAGACCCAAATTGGACTCACATCTACCACCATGATTAGGAATGCAGCCAAACACCGGAAAATGAAACCCTAATGATGCCAGCTATATAGGCCAGTTATCCTACAAATAATTAAAATCATAATGCCTACATCGTGCTACTGCATTTAAGTTGGCTATGGACTCTCATGTGATCTATAAGTAATCCAGATCTCAAACTTTAGAAAGCACTTGACAGAAGTGGACACAACACCAAGGTCTGGAATTCCAATTTCATTCGTAATGAATATAGATCTCAATCAGATTCTAAAGGATGTTATTTTTCTCTTGACTAGAATTAGTTAAAATTTGTGCTCGTTAAAATTAGTCAAAACTGGCGGTTTAGCCTTCAAGTAACACTGTATTTTCAGCAGGATTCCCTATTGAATGGGTTGGATAAGTTGGCTTCAGTATCAATTCTAAACTTGAAGCTATTAACATCATATTCATATCCAACATAACCTGACCCGACATGACCACCCATAGTGCTACCACTTTCTTGTGTCCAATTATAAGCCTTTGACTGTATTAGATTATCACATAGAATTGAGTAAATTATTTGTAAATTGCCAACCATTTGCTAAGTATGCTGTACTTGTTCCGATGCACATTGTTCTGACCTTTTTATAGCAAGGAGATATTTAGATCACGAAGGTTCCTGGACTAAATTTATAAGATAGTATTGTCCCAAAGTGTTTTTGTACATAGAGGAGAAATTGGATGGTGTGTTTGTGAAGACTTGAGATGATGAATCAAATGGTAAGAGCAACTTCAGGAGTCTTGAGATTTATAATACTTAAGTTCATTTGAGGTTTTTTATTTCTCTTCTTCTAAATTATTGCCTATGGACATTCAAATATTTAAGAATAGGTATTGCTTCCACTCTTCACCTACTCACTAAAAGAAAATTGCAGATGTTTAGCCACTTTTGTCTACATTTTAACAGGAAACGTGGTTCCAGTTGGACCTAGAATATGACAATAACAAATGAGAACATTGATATGTCAAGTCACGGGCGTTTCTTCTCACAGTCCATGCTTACTGTTGTCACTTACTCAAAATCAAGTTGACTGAAGCATCAAGCCATTATGATTGCTGAGCTGTCTTTTGGTTCACCTCTTTCTTCAGATTGCATGTCTTTATTTTGTGTGTGTGTGTGTGTGTGTGTGTGTGTGTGTGTGTGTGTGTTTTGGGGGGTGGGGGGGGATCCTTTTTTCCGTTCTTAAACTACTTTGTCAAGGAAGAAAAATAAAAGAAGCAGAGGTTAGAGAACGTACTGAAAAATGACACTTGGGTAAACTGGTGGGGCCACCATTTCAAAAATTACTATGGGCATGAGAGGTATATGAGGATTTCCTGACCCTTGGTCGTCTTCTTTTGTTCTGATAGTTCTTTTATCCATCAGAATCCTTTGTGGTGGTGTTCTATTCGACGCCTTATCAAAATTTCTTATACTTTGCCCGTCGTTACTATTTCTTTTAGTGTGCATTTGAACAATGATCACTTTGCTATTGTATCTGCTATGATACATGTTTATAAGCTCAACGGAAGCATTAGGAAAGACTAAGCAAACTAGGGAGGGAAAAATTCCCCATGAAAGGGCGAGTAAAATGCCCTACATGTGTATTTAGACTTTAACTACTGTGCACATAGATCAGCATAAGCCTCCATGAGCCACGGATGCCTCCATGACAATCTCCTCTCTAGTTTGTAGTTTCCTTTACAAGGAATTTGGCAATGACTGGAAAGAGTCACATTACAGAATTAAAGCTCCCTGGCCAAACCCTTTATGGGAAAAGGGTTTAGAGTATGTCAATGACAATTAAATTTGATTGGTTATCTAGAAGGATTGCATTAGGATGCTTGTTTCAATTTGCTGTCAAATTGCAACATAAGTTATTTCTGGTGTAAGAATACCAGTTTCCCACTGGGGTTCACTTAATTTTAGATAGGAGGTTCTTAACTTTATCGAATTGCTATAGGAATTTATATTCCTCGTTAATGTGCCTTTAAGAGGCATGTCGGAAGAACCTGGTCCTGAATGGATTTGTTCCTTTAAGGCTTTTGTCTCTCATGATTAATCCAATTTGCTATGGGGCATGTGACCTATGAATCATGGACACGCCCAAAACTGTGGTGTGTTCGTGTCGGGTTTGTGTCGAACACGAAAACGTGCCTGACACTTGTCTGGCAAGAGTCAACCAGTTTGACTTGTCAGACACGGCTCAAACCGTGTCATGGACACGGCGTTTGGTTTCAAATTTGGGTTGTGGGTTTATTGGGTCGGGTTGAACTCGACCAGATTTCATATAATAAATCCCATTCGATATCTCTCTCAACCCTACAATTTTCCTCCAAAATCTCACAGCCGATCTCTCTCTCTCTCTCTCTCTCTCTCTCTCTCTCTCTCAGATCCCTTCTCTCCCCCAAATTGATCTCTCTATCTCTCTCTTCAGAGTTGCGGTGGTGATCTCATGATCGTCGATCGTCGTTGACGTTGGATCTTTCAATGGTGATCAAGCGGTTGTCGTCGGTGGCTGCTTTGTTGGTCGTCGTTTTGGTGGTTGTGGTGGGTTGATCTCGTCGAGCGGTGGTAATCTGGAGAGGTGGTCTCAATCAGTGGTGGTGGGGGTGGATTGATCTCGTCGTTCACGGTGTTTGTGTTGTGCTTGTCTCGTCAGAGGTGTGGTGGATTGATCTCGTCGGAGGTGATCTTAGGTCGTCAGTGGTCATCTCGCTCTTTCTGCTCTCATCAATGGTGATCAAGAGGTAAGCTCTCTCTATCTCTCTCGACTGCTCTCTCTCCCTCTTTGGATCTCTCTCTCTCTGCTCTCCTGCTCTCTGCTCTGGATCTCTCTATGGATCGAGAGAGATAAATAAGCAGAGAGCAGATAGAGAGAGATGAGCAAAAAGCAAATAGGAGAGAGTTGCAGTAGTTAATTGTGTTGGTTTTTTGTTTAGAATTATGAAGAATTGTGTAGGATTGTTAATTTGAAATTGTGATTTAGAATTGTAGAATTGTGATTTAGAAATGTATAATTTTGATTTTGAATTGTGATAGAAATTGTAGAATTATGATTTAAAAATGTGTAATTTTGATTTTGAATTGTGATTTAGAAATTGTAGAATTGTGATTTAGAATTGTGTTGGTTCTCCTATATATCTCTTTTTATATCTGCCCTCTTTGCTCCTCTTTCTGGATCTCTATCTAGAAGCACAGAGAGATCAGAGATATCAGAGAGAGTGAGAGATCACTAGTAGAGCTGAGAGAGGAGCAGAGAGAAGAGAGGAGAGAGAGAGAGAGAGAGAGAGAGAGAGAGAGAGAGAGAGTAATTGTGTAAGATTTGTGTAGGATTTTGACAGATAAGTATCGTAATTTGAAAGTAATTGTGTAGAAATTTGAAATAAATTATTGTCTGCTTGATGATAAGATTGTTGTATGCTTCATGATAGGACTGTACCTTTCTTAATTGATGTGTAGTATCTTTGGCATGTTGCTTTTTTTTTTTGGATTTTGCCGTGCTCCGTGTCCGTGTTGTGTCCGACACCGTGTCCGTGCTTCATAACATGTGACGAGCAAGACAACCCTTGATAATTTCTTAATAAAGTTTCAGTTTCATGTAGACTTTCTGTTGATGTCTAGTTTGTGTTTTTGACTACAGCAATCTGAAAGAGGGGAGCTGCTTCTTCCCAGTTCCTCAGGCAGCAGAGTGCATTCTGCGGGTGGCTGAGAGAGTCAATGCTCCGGTCATATATCTCTCTACGGTTGCAGCTGAGAGCGAAACAGACCTTCTTCAGTCGCTGCTAGTGCCAAATGGTGAGAAGCCAATTCCTCTTGTCAAGAGGCCAGTTCACAACAGCGTTGAGAAATGGGATGCCTTGTTATATAGAAATCGACTCGGAGGAAATAACCAGGTGGATAATTTGCTTTATTTCCTGCTTACCCTTAGATTAGTGATAATTAAATTTGATCAACTAACCGTCACATTAGAACACGTCTCTTATGCTTCTCTCCATTGTTCTATCCAAAGGTCGAGGCCATGCTCGACAAGACAATCTGCGCCATGTCAAGTGTGTTCATCGGAGCTTCTGGTTCAACATTCACTGAAGACATACTTCGGATACGGAGAGGCTGGGGATCTGCTTCGCAATGTGATGAGTACCTTTGTCAGGGAGAGCAGCCCAATTTCATAGCTGAAAATGATTGAGACAGAGAGGAACAGCGCATCTTAAAACAAATGAATCAAGGGGTTTCAGTTGTTGATTATGTGCATATCTGATTGTTTGTATATTTTAAACGTAGAAGCGCTATTGATCTGGTACGGCTGAGGGGGTTCCTGTTTGGACTTTCCATAGATTTACACACTCCTTTTTTTTCTATTTCTTTTTTTGAATAAAAACTGTAGCCCGGTCTTGTTTGTTATATTATTTGTTATTAGTGTACAATATTCATATGTATGTACCGATTACACCCGTGTAAGAAGAGCTATTTGAGTGGTGTCATTCTGCATATCAACATTAGTTGAGCTGGTGGAATCAATTTTTTTTTGGTTTTTTAAACGAAGTTTGGGACACTTGTGGAAAAACTATTTGTGGGAGTTGGTTGGTCTCTTGCATTGCATTGAGTTTCTACCTTGTGTGAAGTTCATGTTGCTTCTAACACTAACATTTTCATACATCGTGCAGACATATCTTCTTCTCTGCAGACAAGAGCTCTTCTTTCTGAATAAACGACTGAATGGTACCTATTCGTTTTTCATTTTTCCCTGAGACATAATTTCGTCATCTGGCTTTCTGCTCCAGGGAGAAAGTAGGATTGGATATTAATAATTTCTTTCACAAGAACAATGCTACAAAAATGAGTCCACATTATAACCATAAAGTATTCTGCAGCAGTAGCAAAGAGATCCTCAAACAATACGACTACATTTGCGTAGGAAATCTCGTTTCGTCTCTAAAATTGTCTACTGATAACATCAATGAAATTGCACCAAGAGGTGTCTATTAACATCTATTAAACAATATGACAACCACAGAGTAGATTCTTCTGTCTGATATCTCCCACATAAGCCAACAAAGGGGCCTTGGTCAATTTCATTTTTTTAAAAAATTTTCTAAATATCTATTCATAGGTTTATTTATTTTTTGACGAAAAGTTGCAGCTTGAACTGGAATTTGAAACTTGGGTCTCTACAAGAGCCAGAATCCAACTAGCATTATTCTTTTGTTAATTCTAATCAAAACGCTCCAGTCAACTACTACTGGTAACGTGCCATGCTGCTGATCGGAGCGTTACTACTCTAAATATTGTACTAATAGTGACATACAGTAATTTATTGTCAGGTTTTATTTAAAAAAAAAAAAGAAAAAGGGAGAAAAGAGGGGGAAAAATGGAATGAAAAGCTAAAGGCCAAAGTGGTGTTTGCTGTTTGTGGCAGAACAGCAAAAGAGTAATGCAAGGCCGGTCGTGGTGCTTCCACTTCCACGCTTCCGACACTCGCCACGAGATAATAAGACCCCGGGCGCACTGAAATACGCACCGCTTCCAGATTCTTTTCTACGCACCGTCCAAAATTCTCATTTGGTTGGAGCGAAAAATAGAGAGGCAAAAAAGCCATCTAGTTTATTATTACCCTCAGGATAACAAAATTTTCTTGTGCTGTTTCCTCAGTCCTCACACTTATCTTGTGTTGCTCTATTTTTCCTAAAAATATATATATATTTTTTGGTTAATGCCCTGACAAAACTACTCACCATCAGAATCTCCCACAATAAGATGCTCTCTTCTACCGCTTCTTCTTCTTCTACTCAATTGTAGTTTTCATGAGAAGAGGAATCTAGATAATTTTGTGCTGTCTAGCTAGTGTCTTGGGGATGGCTTCTGCTTCTGCTTCTTGTTCTTTCACTTGCGTTCCTGCTCCCTCTTTTGGATTGGGGAAGAAGGAGATGACGGTTTCGTTGAGGCCGCGGGTGTTTTCGATTCGCTCGGCTCTGGATACCAAGGTTTCTGACATGAGCGTCAATGGTGAGCTCTCCATTCACATAATTCTGCAATTTTGTTATCTTTTTTAGAAATTAAGAAACCCAATTTTTCCTTATCTGTAATTTGTGCTAATTTGATAGTTAAATTAGGCTATAATTTGCTTCAGCAAGCATTTCTTTTCCTTGAATTTTTGGGTCTTATATCGATTGTTTGACCTCCATTTTCACTTGCTAATTGGGTTTCTTCATTCTATTTTGAACTGGCTTTTTTATCTTCAAAGGGTTTCCTGGATATGTTCGTTTGTTTTGTAGTATGGGTGGATTCTATATTCAGCATTTCGAATTGTTTCCCTTTGTCAGCTCCAAAAGGATTGTTTCCACCTGAGCCTGAGCATTACAGGGGGCCAAAGCTTAAGGTGGCTATCATTGGAGCTGGGCTTGCTGGCATGTCAACTGCGGTCGAGCTTTTGGACCAAGGACATGAGGTTTGGATCCTAATGTGTGCTCTTCATGCTTACTTCTTACTTTGACATGCCTCAGTTATGCCGGCTTGAAGAAAGGAAATTGGTTATAAGTACACATTTTCTTTCTCGGAAGCTTCAGCAATTTATGTAGTTTCACTTGCCACTTTTTAATCAAGTTTGCATCTGTTAATGGTGTTTCCTTTAATCAGCTCTATTATCTTGGTTTCTTTATGATATCTGGATGCCTTTGGTTTCATTTCCAGGTGGACATATATGAATCCCGGCCATTTATTGGTGGCAAAGTAGGGTCTTTTGTGGATAAGCGTGGAAACCATATTGAGATGGGACTCCATGTGTTCTTTGGTTGCTACAACAATCTCTTCAGACTTATGAAAAAGGTAAATTCACAAAGGAGTCAATACATATGGGCTTTAGTGGGTCGAAATAAATCTCTAATACTAAACTTTGAAATTTGAACCTTGGTATCTGTGTTCAAGTTAGTAAATTGTGAACTGATTGTACAATAATCTATCTGTCCTTTTAGCTAGCAAATTGAATCTAAGATCACAAAGTGGGGAGAAGAAAGATCCCACCCTTCATTGAATATTCAGTATTCTAACATTTCTAGCATCTTTTATTATAGGATATAATGCTAATGTAATTAGTAATTTGATGCTGTCTGGAATGTTTTGATATGTTCCCTCATCATAGCATCATATATGAAAGATTTTCGCTAGGAAAAACCACTATTGAGCTGATGCGCTTGAACAATGATACGGAAGTATTAGGCTCAATGCATGTTGTTCGTAATTACATGATTCCTCTGCCAATATAAATTTCCTGCTAGAATCCAACTCAGACATTGGAATACTTTCACACTGTTCTTTTAGATATTGATTTTTTGTCACCTACCAAACTCAGTCTAATCTTTTTCTGCTCTGCAGCATACTATGATTCTAAATCAGATTTATACAGTAATAATTGTCCATGTCACTAGGGGTCAACTGAACGGCAGTAGCACTTTTAAGTTCTTGGAAGCTTCATACTCAGTGCTTAGAAGATATCAGAACTTCTTAGTCTTTTTCTATCAGCAGTAAGATCTGTGTAGATGATACCTGGTGCTTAGCAGTTAGTAGGGAAAACCTCACTTTTCTTTGTTATAGGGGGAATTAATTGTTTAAATTCTCTTTGAAGATTTTTTTTTTTTTTGATTGCAATTGGTTGCACGAGGAAGTTTGTTAAGATGTATAACTTGTGCTTATATTTCTATTCATCTTCTGATTATAATGTTACTTAACTGTGACCGCTTTAAATTGTCAGGTAGGTGCAGATGAAAATTTACTGGTTAAGGATCACACTCACACCTTTGTAAATCGAGGAGGAGAAATTGGTGGTATGTACTTTGTTACACACATTATTCATGTCAACATTTGGGGCATATTCGCGAAGATTTCAAGTATCATTCTAAATTGGATGTCAGTTCCTAAGTTTGTTCATCAGAACAAAGGGAGAGAATATATACATTATAGCTAGGGTGACGGGGTAGAATGAATCGATGAACATGTAAGTAAGCACTCATGATAGTCAAGAATAAAATGATTTTTCAGAACAGAAGTATGTGAAGGAGACGACTTTCACCTGAAACATTCAGGATCCTTGTGATGATAAATGAGAAAGCAAGATGAATGATACTATAATTAAGCTTGAGTTTATGGGAAAATTTCCAATCAGTTGGTTGAAAAGATTAAATGAAGATAATAGGAGCATTATCATTATCAAGATTGAGGGATTAATGTCGGCTATTTAATTTCTTGGGTACAATATAACCATGGTCTCTATATGCAACATATAGTGGAAGACGAGGTTGTGGTGAGCATCTTCCTTGATGCATGTATTGACATCTGCATCCAAAGAAGAGCATTGGGATGTTGATTATGATGCTTGATGGTCCTTATTAGTAAGAAGCTTGCTGCTGCAATTATCTGAGCTAACTTTAAACCAAAGTACAAGAAATCACTTGATGATCTGGCTACATGTTATGACGAGTACAGTGAAGATACAGTCAAATGCAGACATCCTCATGAAGGTTCAACTTTGCATAAAGTAAATCTTTCTTAGTGTCGCATAGATGACAACAGGGTGCAAGAAATAATCGTTAGGTAAGAATAATTGTCTCCTTATAATGGTAGAATTAATACCATTAGAACACCCACCCTGCGTTATTTGGTATATTTCTACTTGATAAAGCCAGTAGGAAACATAGTTGGGCTTCCATGTACTCTCTTATATTCTCCATTACATTATGGGAGAAGCCTGCCTAGCTGGTACTAGAAACTATACAAGGAATGAAAGCATTGATGCTTAATAAGTTTTGTAGTCCACTTTTCTGCCATGCATAAATTCATACAAGCTGTTACTAAGCCTACAATTTGTTAGTAAATATCACCAAGTAGTTTGGCTTAAAAACTGTTGGTCTGTTAGTTTGGTGAAAGTTTTTTGCAGTATAACCAATGGAGGGGTTGAATTAGTGAGACTATCTAGTATCAACCAAGCACCTGTTAGAAAGGAGCAGCAGGGCGCCTAAGGTAGGACATGATATTTAGGGTATAAGGTGAAATGATTGGTCTAGAAGTCAAAGTCTCATTTCAATGACCTTCCTCCTGAAGAAAAGGACAGGGCTGAAAATGCATGGTCTAGTGCAGAATAATGGACAAAAATGATGGGAGAATGTAAAAAAAGGTGCTTTAAGAGGATAGGATGATGCCAAGTGGGCGTTTTGCAGAGTGGAGTCATAGTATTACTTGTCCTTTTGGTGTCACTGCCTATGTATACACCATGACTATCTTAGTCTAATGGATCATTCATGTTCCAAGGATGGAGCAAAATCATCACTCACAGTCACATGGACCAGTCTGAAGAATTTGCACCCTTCAATTTATTTTTTTTTTTGCAACCTTAGGTTTTATTTAGGTAATATTTTTAAGATTACATGACCATAAAATTAAGCAGAAAAACCAACCAAGAATATGACATCATGAATATGCCATTGTACAAAGTACAAAAAGTTATTTCTTATGAGAATCGCTGAGAAAATCCTCTTTTGAGAATCAGACAAATTTCTGTAAGTTATATCTATATGAGAGGGTACACATAACTAAAAGTAGTCCAGGAGGAACCTTGTGAGAAAGAGGAAAATGAACAAAGCAAAGCAAACTGAACTAGGGATAAGGTTGACATCAGAGAGCAATGGGAAATATAAAAAACACGATAGATCGAAGACTGCAATTAGGTTTAAGGGTGACTATATTTATAAAAAAATGTTTATAGTCAGTTACAATATCTGCATATTAAAAAGCTTATTTATGTCTTATTATTTGTGATGTGTGATTTACTTTTCAGTATAATTAATATCTTAATCATTTTCCCTGCAGAACTTGATTTTCGATTTCCAATTGGTGCGCCATTACATGGTATTCGTGCATTTCTATCGACTAATCAACTTAAGGTACAGAGATTCCTTCATGTAGTTTATAAGATTAGTAAGTTCCATGTGTACATATTTTGCTAGGCACTTCCCAGCAGTATAGTTAAATATGCTTGTATAAATTGTTGTTTCTTGTTGCAGTCTCTTTTGTACGAATGATTTCTGATGCACATGCCCATTGTACCCTAGAGATAACTCAATAAGTAGATTGAATTAATATGCATGACATCAGAATTAGAAGTCAATAAGTGAAAAACTGAACTGTCTAAGCATCCATCTGACTTCTTTCATTTTGCACCTCAATCTAGTATTTCTTTATTTTCTGCACTTCCTTTCCTTTGATTTTCCTTCGGTCATTTAAGCAGTTGTATTTTAGGTGCATCTATGTTGCCGTGTAGCCGTTTTCAGTTTCTGTCACATGATTCATCACAGATCTGTGGTTGGTGCTCTGTTAGAAGTTGATAATTCATGGGTTTTTCTGGATCTTTGGAAAAACAACTGCAACTAATGATGATGTGGCAAGTGCCCACAACGGCTATCGAAGTGGTTACACACAATCTGAAGATGTTACGCGCCAATGGATGTTCTTTGAGAAGATGAAAGCAATAGTACCATCAATATAAATAATTGGATTTAGCAATATATTACTGCCACTATTCTTGGAATTGACATCTATATAACCTAAAACCAAACTTTCAATAACTTTACCATCTGTTAACTATGTATCAAGTGACTGTGAAATAATGGCCATTTCGTGAAAGAGAAAAAAGTATGTACTTTTTCTCATGGTCGGTAGATGTTGAAATTATTTAAAGTTTGATCGTTTACGTAGTTTAATTATTATTGATCACAATTAATGATATGGATTCTCAATTTGGAAGGTCTATCTTGTAACTATATATGGAAAGGTTCTGTTGAAACATGCATGCATGCACACTTACCTAGCGTGGCGCCCGCACGCGCGCGCGCACACACACACACATAATGAGAAAGGGAGGGATGGTGGGACAAACTTGGGGGTTATGCTGATGGCAGTGATTGAGAGCTGGCTATCAGATGCAATACATGTGCAGGACATTAAACAGCGACAGAAATCTGATTCACCCCCCCCCCCCCCCCCCCCCCACTTCTTGAGAGGAGAGTTTTTCTCTCTGAAAATTCCCTTTTTCTTTATACGTGTACGGACGTGCATTTGTGCAATAATTCTGTTTGTGTTATCTTTTTAAGAAAAATAAAAGAAAAAAGAAGAAGAATTGTGACTGTTACTTGTAGTTTCCTGATGTTTAAAGTAAAGATTGTTTGGCCCTGTGAAGTTGTGATAAAAATGACAGTTTTTGCATGGTGTGAGTCTTGTGACCATTATCTGGAACTCATAAAATTTGTGCTAATTATTTAAATTTAGCATTGACATATGCTGCATACGCTATTTTCTGACTGCGACAGCTCCTTCATGCCATTTCTGGTGCACAATCTGGCGGTCTTGTTTCCATGTTTCTATGATAATAGAAATATAGAAAATTTACTCCCTAAACATGTAGTTACTATGTAATATATCTTCTTAATGCAGAACACTGCATCTCCATGGAACTCAAGGTTTTGTTATTTTTTTATTTATAAAGCTGGATAAGTTATAGAGATCTCCCAAGTTGTAAAGCTGTGGAATATAGTAAAATTTTCTTTAGAACTCTTCTCCATACATTAGTTGTGTGTTTCAAATATAAACACAAGTGACCCCCCCCCCCCTCTCTCTCTCACATCCGGACGAGCATGGTTTTGCCCCTATTTCAGTCCAAACAAGTTAGTCTCATCACACTGTATTTACCTTTTCACATATGTTTTTTCCCCAGATTATGAGCACCAATTTTTGCCCTTGTTTCAGTCTAGATCGCCTTATTACTGCATTGTATCTTCCTTTGTTGAGAGTGCATTTAATGTTGGTCTCCTTTTAACATTTGCGCAGCCTTATGATAAAGCAAGGAATGCTGTTGCTCTTGCTCTAAGCCCAGTTGTACGTGCTCTTGTTGATCCTGATGGTGCGATGCAGGACATAAGAAATTTAGATGACGTAAGTGGCTTCTCCATTGTACTTGACTTAATTAAAGGTTTTCATAGCTTACTAGTTACCAGCGATTAATGACACAATATTATTTGGTTTGAGCAAGACTTATTCTCTCCTTTTGGGTTATTTGTTTCAAAATTTTATGAATCCGAAATATTTGTGCTTACACTAGCTTTTACTTGGAATTTGAATCAGTGCTAGACTGCTAGTTATCTTCAGACAGTTATCTTGTTTGTCTTTTTTAAATTTGCTTAAAAGTTCTGTTTTATCTTAAAATTTGCAGATTAGCTTTTCTGATTGGTTCTTATCTAAAGGTGGTACCCGGATGAGCATCCAAAGAATGTGGGACCCTGTTGCTTTTGCGCTTGGATTTATCGACTGTGATAATATTAGTGCACGCTGTATGCTTACTATATTCTCTCTCTTTGCTACCAAGACTGAGGCTTCTCTATTACGTATGCTGAAGGGTTCGCCTGACGTTTACCTAAGTGGCCCTATAAGAAAGTATATTACAGATAAAGGTGGAAGGTATGATTGGACAAATATACATATTCAGACTTTATTCTAAACAAAACTTGCTTTTTTTTAATTTTAAAGTTGATGTTTATCATTCTCGCCACTGCCAATTACCTATTTCCTTACAAGAAAACTTTTTCATTACTGTTTCAGGTTTCACTTAAGGTGGGGTTGTAGGGAGATGCTTTATGAAAAATCACCAAATGGAGATACATACATCACAGGCCTCGCGATGTCCAAGGTTATCTAATATAAACTTTAGATTTTTCTCCCGTACTTCCAGTTTTCTATGAGAAGGTTATTTAACTTATAAATTTAGTTTTCTTCATGAAATTCACATTAGCATCTATATCTGTTACTTAGTTGTGGGTTGAATTATATTTACTTTAATGAATAAAATATGTATGTAAGAATGTTGCTGACTAGTAGAATTTTGTTTGATCTCATTAACTTTGACTAACTTCTGTCAGTTGATGTCAAATATGTCAGGCCACAAATAAAAAAATTGTGAAAGCTGATGTGTATGTTGCAGGTTTGTGAATAAACTTCTTCTACTTTATCTCTTCTGTTTATCTCTTTCATCCTATCTGATGAGCAATTACGTGATGATCTACAGCTTGTGATGTTCCTGGAATCAAAAGATTGATCCCATCCCAGTGGAGAGAATGGGATCTATTTGACAACATTTATAAACTAGTTGGAGTTCCAGTTGTTACTGTTCAGCTCAGGTACAATGGTTGGGTTACAGAATTACAAGATTTGGAAAAATCAAGGTAACTCATTCATTCCAATCTTTTGTCTTTACATTTTTGCGTTGAGCACGTTGCCTGGATACTTGCAAGGTGTTTAGTTGAGATCTGTTTAACAATTCTTATTTTTTATCCTTTGGAGTGACTGCAGGCAATTGAGACGAGCGGTAGGATTGGATAATCTTCTTTATACTCCAGATGCAGACTTTTCTTGTTTTGCAGATCTTGCACTCGCATCACCAGAAGATTATTATATTGAAGGACAAGGTTCCCTAATCCAGTAAGGAAGATTTTTATTGTTACTAGTCTCTTGTAGAATTACGGTGTAATTTTTGTTCTATGCATTCTCCTTTATTACGATCATAGACAGGCTTTCAGATTCTATAGTTCTTATAGATGATTGTAGTCACGACATGTGTTGACTTATTTCTTTTGTAAGGACTTACTTTTACTTTTGGATAAGTTTTGCCAAAGTGTGTAATATCTATTCCAAGAAGTGGTCCATGACTTTTAACATAGAAAAGGTCAGAAATGAAATTTTTTTGATCTGCCCACAATGTTGAACAATAAAAAGGGATCTAGCGGCATTTAGTGCCCACATTGATTAAAAGTGCTTCTTTTAGTCTATAACTTTGTTGAATAACATAGTTTACCATGCACCTTCTTTACCTTGTCAAAGACATTGAAACCTTGGCAGGGATATTATCAGATCTTATAGCTCTCTATGTTTCAATTTCTGAAAGCATTCTTTTAACTTCAATTTGCTTAATTCCCAAAGAGTATCTATAGTTTCTATCGTTGATTGTTGGTTATACTTGAATTCTCCTATATGATTATCATTAAACAGCTTATGAACATGACTCCTTTAACTCTTCTTTTTACTAGGGTTCTTAGTTTTCACTCTTATACAGTTAACATTGCTCAGGTCCCTACTCGTTATCTCCTTCATCTTCAGAAGCTTGTAAACATCTGATTCTCCCTCTTTACTTGCTAATATAATTAAATCCATATCTTTTAGATTAGCTTTTCTAATTGCTTTATTAGCTTCCTTGATAACTTATATTTTTCAAAGTTTTCATTTATCCCTACACTTTGCCCATTCTTTCTAAGTTACCGTCTTTACTTTTTCCTTCCTTTTGTGCTTCCTCGTCCTGTTGCCACCTTTCTTTAGATGGCAATTTATTATCTTTAGATTCCCTGAGCTCCTCTTTTGCCACATTTTTCATACAATAAGACATATTATTCTGAATGATGTTTGTTTATCAAATTTCCATCTCCCTTTTTATATTATTCAATATCATTAAAAAGTATTAAGTTTGTACATTCAAGTTCCACCATCTATCTCTTGGTCTTTTATTCATCCTAATTTTTCTTTTCAACTTCTTGATACAACTGCATAATATCATCAACCTCAGTTGCATGCTCTAGCTTTTTCTTAGTAAAATTCATATTAGCAAGCAGAGGTAAAATTTAGTAAAATAGGAAGAATTGGAGTGAAATGAGCACAGAGAAGGTGGAGGGCCTGGGCCCATTTAAAATATAGTGACAACTAGTTAAGATGATTGCCTTGCTGAGATGATCATTTGCATGTACTAAAGGTTCAACAAAGCTGAGCTGAAGAACCTTATATAATTTTCAAGGAGAATTGCGAGGTAGGGTTTAGAAAATGTTGGCAGCATCAGGATAGCAGTCCCCAGTAAGAATGGGAGAACATGAAGCAAGGAAGATCTCATGTAATGTGAGTGCACATAGCTAGTTATGATGACCACTAAGCTGATTCAGAGAATTGAAAGACTTGTTGTCATTGTTTTATGCATGTGATATTTGTTGGAATGAAGTCACATGCCCTTATTCCTGTTGTCTTATTTCTTACTATAAGTAGCGGGAATACCCTTTAGTATAGATTGGGTAGCTTTTGCCACTTCTGATCATCAAAATTAAACATATATCCCCTGTACTATCCCAGGGATTATTACCATCCAGAGGCCTTCTTACATTAAGACTAGTGTGCAAATGTAGTTACATGGTTAGCGCTTTAAGAGCCTTTTAGGGGTAAAAAAGGTGAACAGGTTTAAGTTTTGTCAGTTTCCTTCTGCGTGTGGAAGTATTAGGCCTTGGATAGTGCAAGAGATTTGTTCACATTTTGAAGAGGAAATAGTGATATTAGCTACTTGTCCTATACAGCACAAGGGAATTTTCACCTATTTTCTTGCCTAGGTTTATGAATACTTTTTTGCTTTGCATTCGTAGATTTTATCTTCCATAGGGACGCTGGGTCAGCCTAAAAGCATATAATGTAAACATCAGAGGGTATTATTTTTGTTTTGCTATGTCTATCTCATGAGGTTTATGCAATGTACTTTATATAAGATATATGATCACTGATTGTTGCAGAGGCAGTGTCAAATCTTCACCTAGGGGGAGAATACTGTCGTAACCTTTAGACATTGTTATATACAAATTAAAATCCATTACTTCAGCTGTATTTTTTGAGAGAAGTAATCTCATCCCCCATATATTTAAAATTCAGTTTTGTATCATAAGGTTTCATTACTCTACTTTGAAACTCAGCTTTGTATGCAGCAAGTTATGCTTTCATTACTGGAAGCTCTTTATTTTCAGAGACTCGATATATCTATCTGTGAAGCGATATCTTAAAATATAAACAAAGGTACATGACTATAAGAATTATTATTGGTAATAAAATTAGATGATGCAGCAATACCTGCAATAGTTATACATTTCGTATGTTTTAAAAAAAGAATAGAAGTACATTGTAGTTTATCTAACAAATATAATAGAAGTTAGGTTTAAGGTGCAAGGGAGATAAAATGAACAATGGTAATGTTAACTCTGAGTACCTGACTGCCGGAAGGGTCAATTTGTTGTTTGGTGTGTTCTTTTATCTCTGAAGCAAACGAGAGAAGGTGTGGGCTGGGCCGGACACTATCAAAGAGGGCGGTGCAGTCAGTCATCTGCTCTGAATTCACACACTGATTGTTTCGTTTCTTATCTGTGTCAGATTCTTTATGTGCTTGAACTTTTTAATAAATTCCCTATGTGTGTTAATTTCTTCATCTCAATTGGGCTCCAGTACTTTTGCTGTTTCATAGTATTGCATTGATAACCAACACTTTTTGTATAGTTCACAGACCATGTCGAAATAATTTCTAACAGTTATATTTTTTTTTTCCCAGAGCTGTTCTCACTCCTGGGGATCCCTACATGCCCTTGCCTAATGATGAAATTATAAACAGAGTTCAGAAACAGGTGAACAGCTAGATCAATACTATATTGGCCAGAACGGGTATTCTATTGAGCACCTCAAATGGTCCACCAAATATTTGGAGGTTTATGAGTACACAAATCTAGAGGGATACCTGCATGCAGATCTTAATCAGAGCACAATATTCATCAAGAATTTTAAATTGGGGATTAAGCAGTGGCTATCTGTATTGCTCGTGCAATATGCCTGCTTGATGGACAATTCAGCATCATCATTACAATCTAGGCCTTCCCCCCATTAAAGTGGGGCCAGCTTTGGAGCACAATGCTTCATTAATTGATTGGCCAAATCTTTGATTGGATGTCCATGCCATCAACCCTCTCTGAGTTGGTTCCTAATATCTAGCCAGTTGCTAGGTAGGGAAACCTGTGAAGAAGAGATGGGATTGCCATAAAGCCTAGAAGGGCAATTGGTTGGTAGGGAAACCTACCTACCTTTGTTCTCCTAGACTTCTGGAAGAAGAGAAAGGAGGATATGTTTTTCTAGGGAATTGCATTCAACTGTAAAACACAAGATGAAATCAAACGCCAAAAAAGAATTCATTTCCCAGGCACTGAATATAAGTACTCAATTATATTAGATGAATTGGCCTGATATATGGGCTTATAGTTTGCAAAACCATATTCACTTAATTTACATTCTTGTTGTATCCAAATGTCATGTAGTATTATTGCTTAACTCACCTGTTATAATCTATCAGGTATTGGATTTATTCCCCTCCTCTCAAGGTTTGGAGGTTCTATGGTCTTCAGTGGTTAAAATTGGGCAATCCCTTTACCGTGAAGCACCGGGAAAGGACCCTTTTAGACCTGATCAAAAGACACCGGTGAAGAATTTCTTCCTTGCAGGTTCATACACTAAGCAGGTAACTACGATCTTTTTATTTCATGTCACTTTACTTAATGTTTAATGTAACTAGTATTTTTCTCTTCATGGCACACCCTTGTTAATCCATCAGTCTTTTTGTTAGTTGCAATAGTTTTTTGTATGAATTAGTGTGTTGGTTACATATATTCTTATGAGTGCTACTGCTCATCCCTTGACCTCAACTCTCCAGCTCTTGTTTTATCTTGATAGTTTCTTGTGTCCAGCTGTAAAGAAATCTGAAACAGGTTACTCACTGGGTGATGGGGTTTCATCAAATGTTCAAGTTCTTTTTGTGAAATACTCTTAACAATACGGTTTCACAGGTGGTTGTTGAGTTACAAACGCTGTTACAGAAAGCAGCATACTATGGGAACAGTTTATAACCAAATAGCTTGGACACACACGCAGAACTTGCATACCCAAATAGCTTGGATACACGTGCAGAACTTGTATACATTGCTTAAAATACGACACAAACAACAAAAACCAATCTTAAATACCAAAGGAATGGACATCACTAAGGTGTCACATTTTCAGGTGGCCTAATGTGCAGTACTTGACAACCTCCCAGAACCTGTCAAGAAAAATATACCAAGATGCTTGTCTTCTTCGTTTCCCCTTTTGTTATCTTGAACCTGCAGTAATTACCTTGTGCATTTTGTATTTCCATTTAGTTTTCTGCGAACATTCTCAAGCAGTAGTTTTGTCGTATGAATTTTCCAGGACTATATTGACAGTATGGAAGGAGCAACCCTTTCCGGGAGACAAGCAGCTGCATATATCTGCGGTGCTGGGGAGGAGCTGGCAGCACTGCGCAAGAAGATTGCTGCTGTTCATTCTGAACAGGAACAGATCTCTGAAGGATCAAACACGTCCGATGAGTTGAGTCTTGTATAACAATGATATCATATAATGACCTAAAAAATTCATTTGAGTTCAGATTGAGGGCAATGGCGTCAACGAGTTGTAAATCATCGTTCTTTGACTGATCTGCTGTTCTCCTCTCAAATGCCCTTTTGATGATATGCATCGTCCGTATGTAATTTATGGACCTCTCTTCATGCATGGCATACATGATACATTCAGGCAAATGGCAGTGACAAACAGAAACATGTGGAGTCGTGAAATCAGAGGGTGTGATGTGATAATTTTGTTGTTTGGCTTTTTCATACAGATGTATAATAGATTTCAAAAGGTGCATTAAAAGAGAAGCAAGAAAGCGGGAGGGGTTCTCACTGGTTATTATTGCAAGAAACCTCTATTTGCCGTGTAAAATTATCTAGTTACCTAACTGAAGCCCTTTTGCAGTAATTTTTTTTTTCCCCTGATATTTGAAGACACATATTGGATTTATAAATTATAAAATATTAGGAAGTGATGATCTTTAAGTATTAACTTGATAGCAGATGATCTTTGTACTACATTTTTTGATATACAGGGGACCCCTAGCAAGCAATTTCAAGTCTGAAAGCTTTTCTGCTCAATTTAGTGGCTAATTTTCACACCTTGAGATAGTTTACAGGAATGAAGATGATATGTGGGCCAAAATTTTCGTTCTGCAGAAGAGAGAATGCAATGTCATTGTAAAAGGCAATAGCTGTGGTTGCCAATAAAATTGATAAAATGTATTGCTTAAAAATGTACATGTGACCTAAATTGTTTAATTAGCAGACTGTAGTTGTATTAAATATACAATTATAGCTTTTGAAAAGTTTCATTTTGAATAATAATTATGCAACTAAAATAATTAAAATATATATAATTTCCTTCTCTAACTATCGTTGGATGCAAATAAATATTTTCTTATCTTTCATGTTGAGGAATAAATGTCTCAAATGATTTCTCTTTTTTTAAAAAAAAAATTGTCCACATAAACTCTAAGCCCAGGCCCATTAATCCAGCCTTTCAACCTTCATCACTAACACAAAAAGAGTTCCAATTTCCCAATCTCTTTTTCTCAAGAATGGCGGCTGTCTCTGCCGTTATCCCTTCTACGTCAACTTCCCCGTCATTTTCCTCCCGGGGTAACTTGTACCTGCGGAGCATCCCGTCCTTCCGGTGCTCTGCCAGCCCACAGGAGAATGGTGCAAGCACCCCCACAGCTCCTAAAGCTTGCTGTCAGAGCTCCCCAGGGTTCTCTCCCCCAACAAGACAAGGTTAGTTCCAAATATAACCCCATTTTCTCGAACCTTTACGTTTAAATTTGCTATTTTTTAAATGGTTTTGTTTTGATTTTGAACGCGAGTATTAGAGATGAAGATTGGAGGAGTGAAGACGTGGCTGTAGCTCGGAGTGTAGATGATGTTGTACAAATCCTGCGGTCAGATTACCACAACTCGTATTTTCTTACAGGTATAATGAATTACTCGTGACTGGTGTAATCAAAATCCGATCTTGCATTGTGATGCTGCATGAGCTTAAGGACATGGGACGCAACTGTTTGATAAAATGACAAACTTAACATTAAGCGCACAAGATCCACCATGAGTGCCTGATAGGCCTCGTCTAAAGACCTTTTCTTGTTTCTTAGATATCAACACGAGATTTTGTCATTGTTGATTGCTGATGTGTAGCTTGTGATGTGGTGTCTACTCGATATGCAAAGTTTAGAATTGAGAGTTGTGGTGTGACACAGTAATATCTTATGAAGAAGTTGAAGACACTGAACCATTCCACTGGCTATTCTCGCAAGATTGTGAAGCATTGAAGAATCTCAACATTCTCAAAATTGGATTACTATCCTTCTCATTGTCTCAATTTGCTTTAGCTTCCTTTACCAAATGTTGACATTGAGGGTAACACTCTTTTAAACAGGGGTACATAAGTGTAACATATGATTGTCAGACCCATTTTTGTCTGATGATGCCTGTGGAATATTGCTCTATGTCACGCCCCGCTTCCCAAAATACGCGGAAAAGGAGGCGCGACAAGAGTCGGCGACGTATATACGTAAGGAAAATACCCTACGTATACACGCTAAGCCTAAATGTAACCTGATCAAGCTATAAATCAGAAGCATAATAACCACTGGTCACTGCAATAATACATATAAGACTACACAATGATAGCAAATGAATAATGATAAAAAGATGGCAGCTGAAAGCGATAAAGGTAGAATCAAAGATGGCAGAAATATAAAAGAGATGAGGATACCAGAAACAGAGAGAATAAGCGTCCAGTGCCTCGCAAGACGTACAGTCTCGTCTCAATACAAGTCAAACTTTAACATAAAGAATATAGATTCTGGATAGCTACTAACTCAAGATCAATCTAAGTCACAACTCAACTAATTCAATCATGTCTAATATGTCCTCAAATACCCAACTATGAATCCAAGTCATTACAACCAACTCATGATTTCCAATAGTTCCATAACAATCGAGTATCAATACACATCGAGTAATCTGATACATAAACTGCTGTTCCAACATATATCAATCATCAAGTTTAGTTCTCTCACTCTAACAATCTAATCGGATTCCCAAGTTCTCAAGGGTTCACATTTCTATTAAGGTCAACATCAGATCCCAATACTTGACAACATATCCAATCCATGCATATAAGATCTATCATGATAAGTCAAGTCATTCCATCTAATATCTATCCCTCGATATCATATACATCTATCAATAACCAATACATAATCCATGGGTGAAGTCCACAATCCATCAAGGAACCATGCACAGCTGACAGACAGGTATTAGTCGACTAGGGCTATATACAAGTCGACTAGAAGAAGGTATAGTCGACTAATCAAGTGGGCCAAGTCGACTACACCTAGGCCAAGTCGACTGACAGGTAAGACTAGTCGACTAACCGAGATACAGAGAGCTATACAACTTCCAGGTCAGCCTATTAGTCGACTAGGGGCAAGGTATAAGTCGACTACACTAACTATTAGTCGACTACTATATGTATCAAGTCGGCTAACAGTGGAAATACAGAGAGTCCAATATCTCCTAAAAGCTATACTAGTCGACTAGGGATCTGGGGTTAGTTGACTAACAAAGGTGTTAGTCGACTATAATCATGGGCAAGTCGACTAACCTACCCTGCAACCTGATACTGAATAAAACCTGCACAATATACTCACTCCCCATCCTCTCAATTACTCTCATGCTACATCCTGATATGTCTACAATAATCATCTAGATATTCATAGGACAAACATGGGGGTTCTAACATGTATCAAGAATCATGCATATCATATTCCTATGCATCCAACATGTAAAATAAACGGAAGATGATCGTCCCTCTTCATGCTCGGTGATCTCCACACATAAACATGTAACACATCAAATCATATCACAAGCACAACATATCTATAATCACTTAATGAATAAAGAGAGAAGGAGAGAGAAACACTCACCTGAGATCCATCCCAAGTCCGAAGCACTGAGATTACAAAGCCTTGATAAATCTACATTAATTATTCAATAGGAATTGTTAGATTTTAAAAAAGATATTTTACTTGGGAGTTATAAGGGATTTAATCTTGATTAATTAGTTTAGGGGTTAGAAATATGATTCTTTAGGTTTAGTGAATTTAGTAGGTTTAATTTAAACCAATTTCTAATTTTTGTTGGATTTTTAATAGGCTTAATCTTTAAAATATTTAACGAGTTTGAATTTACAAGTAAGGAAAATGGCTTTAAAATGGTTGATTTTATGTTGGTATTAGATTAAGATTTTTGTCATAGAAAGTAGAAGTATTATAAACTATTATTTATATTTTTCTCCATTTTTTTCTGATATTTTTAATTAATTATTCTAAATACAAATTCATCTTTCTCTCTTTATCTATTTCTTTCTTCCTTTCTTTCATTTTCTTTTCTTTTTTTTTTTTTTTAGATCCAGCATTAGCCCAGGCCCAGTCCAGGTTAGGCCGGACCAGGCCAGGCCCAGGCCTGGTCCGTATTTTCTCTGTTTTTTTTTTAAATAGCAGGGCCTTTGGGCCCTGGCAGTGGCCCAGGCCGAGCCCAGGTGGACCAGGCCGGAGCTGGGCCTGGTCCAGATTTCATTTTTTTTTTTTTTAGTGTGTGCACAGTGGGCCGGCCGGGCCCACTGTTGTGTACCCAAGGAAACAGCGCTGCTCTCGGCTGGCCGAGAGCAGCGGCTGTTAATATTTGTTTTTTTTTTTGAAATTCTCTCTTTTTTTTTTATTTAATTTTCTTTTAATCCTTTATAAAAACTTTAAAAAGTATGTAAATATAAATTATTTGATCTTCATCAAATTTTTAGTGGGATTTTAGATTGGATTTTAATGTTGAGTTTTGATGTATAAACATATTCATGGAGATTATAGTTAGACATGATTTTAATAAACAATTTATATCAAATAAATTTTGATAAAATAAATTTTGATAAAATAAATTACTTACTTGATTTGTGATCCCCTAACATGCTCCTCAATTTGTACTTCAAGATCTTTTGTTCATGAGGAGAAAAGAAGGAAGGAGATGAGTAGAGTTGGGCCAGAATTTTCTTTTGGAGGTAGAAGAGAAAAAGATTTTGGAGGAGAAGAGAAAGATGAAAGTGGGGAGAGTTGGATTAGGGTTTCTCTTGAGGAAGAAGAGAAAAATGGGTTTGGGTGTTTATATAGGATATAAGATATTTTAGAAATATGAATTCTAATTAGATTTAAATGGCTTAATTTAGTAAGATTGGATAAGAATTGAAGGTTGCTAAAAATCTCAAAGAGATTTGGGAAAGATTTGAAATTATAGATTTGAATTAGTATTAAGATTGGATTTAGGGTTAATGGGTAAGGGTCTCATGATAATGAGTTTTGGGCTTTAATTAAAAGAAATAAGAAATATGGAGAAATAAGAAAATAGATATTGGGCATGTGGGCTTAGCTCATGTGGGCTTAGAATAAAAAGAAAATAAAATGAAATGAAAAGGATAATGGGCTTGAGCTTATTGGGCTTGGAATGAAAATAATAATAATACCCATTAATAATAATTTAAAATAATTAAATATAAGCAATAAGAGTCTACAAGTCATACATAATACTAATACTAATACTCATAATAAATCAAGTTAGCAAATAATACTAAAATAACTAGTAAAATAAAATAAATTCTTGTAGAAAAATGAAAATACAGTATTATTAGACTAGAGATATTACATTCTACCCACCTTAATAAAAATTTCGTCCTCGAAATTTCAATAAAACGGGGAATGATAAAAATCAAATTAGGAAGAAAATGAAGCTTCCACACCACTTCTCACTGCATCAAGACTTCACCACGCTTCCGCTGCGCGCTCTGATCTCTGCTACCGGCTTCAATAAGGAGTAACCAATCTAAAGAGATAGAATTAGGAGAAATGAATAGAAAAGAAGGATGAAATCAAGATGGACATCCAAATCACTCTAAATGAAGTGTTGGAATCATGGATATCAACAGATCAAGAATGGAATGCCAAAGGCAGGACGATCAATTCCAAATGGAGTCAATATTATCATGTGAATAGTATATGTATATTGCAGTGTAAGTATAACTTATTCAAATTACCGGTAAGAACTAGGTCTCTCTTGCGAAACAAGAGTCAAAATTCAAGATCGCAAGTCGAAAACCTAGGCTCTGATACCACTCTGTAACGCCCCGATCTTAAAGATACGGAGACGTTATGGCGACGCATATACGCGAGGTAAAATACCACTCGTATACGCGCTAAGCCTCAATTGTAACCTGAACAAGCTATAAATCGGAAGCATAATGATCAATGAACACTGCAGTAATACATATAAGACCACACATGATAGCAATGAATAACGGGAAGAAAATGATAGCTGAATAGAAGTCAAAGGTGATATACAGGAATCAAAGAATAATAACAAGAATGAAATGCAAGTATACCAGGATCAAGAGGAGAGGACCCAAGCTCCTCGCAGGGCGTACCGTCTCATGAACACCTGCACATTAGAACAATCGTCCAATAGCTGGACGTGCAAATCCAGGGTCGTCAGAACGCGACCATAATGAGTGTGTGTGTAAAGGGGAAAGAACTCGTGTAGAAGAAACAATGTGCATAATTATAGTATAGTTGTTCTTACTATAATTATGCACATTGTTTCTTCTACACGAGTTCTTTCCCCTTTACACACACACTCATTATGGTCGCGTTCTGACGACCCTGGATTTGCACGTCCAGCTATTGGACGATTGTTCTAATGTGCAGGTGTTCATGAGACGGTACGCCCTGCGAGGAGCTTGGGTCCTCTCCTCTTGATCCTGGTATACTTGCATTTCATTCTTGTTATTATTCTTTGATTCCTGTATATCACCTTTGACTTCTATTCAGCTATCATTTTCTTCCCGTTATTCATTGCTATCATGTGTGGTCTTATATGTATTACTGCAGTGTTCATTGATCATTATGCTTCCGATTTATAGCTTGTTCAGGTTACAATTGAGGCTTAGCGCGTATACGAGTGGTATTTTATCTCGCGTATATGCGTCGCCATAACGTCTCCGTATCTTTAAGATCGGGGCGTTACACTCTAGTTCCCATTGTGCCAGCCCAATGAAAAATGCATGCATGAGCACATTTTTGTCATCTCTCCTGATCAGTGTTCTAGGAGTACAAGAAGTATCACATGGTTGTCTCCAACAATCCTCATATGTATAAAATGTTTAACTTTCAATCACTCTTTAATATTCACATAGAATCTGGTTTCGTAGAACTTCTTTATCCCACACTCTATCTCCATTCTCCATATCTAGGGCAATCCAATAGCAAGCTCTATGCTTCTAAAATAAATGGATAAAGAGTAAAAGCCAATTTTCATCTTCTAGTTCTCATCCGCATGTCCATTTACGAAAATCAAACTTGCTAGTGGAATCTTCCTACAAATGAGTTGATGTGAACCAGTAAAGAGAGTTATTTGCAGACTTTCATGGATTCCACTATCACCTTATGACCAATTTTATCATGAAACTGTTCGGGTTCCCAGTTTACAAATCCATCCAAGAGTTTTGCTTGCTTGCAAGACTCTGACACTATTCTACAAAATTTTATATCCGGCAAGACATTCTGCCAACCCTCAAAACTGGTGCAAATTTCTTGCCTGGGAACTGTTCCAAGAGTGGTTGCAAAACTCTTTTTATATATCCCTGAACATTAATATTGTCATGTAGTTTAAGCTCGTGCAACAAAGGAGTAACTTCCATGATTCTTGTAGCGTGAGTAGTCTAGAAGACACTAATGGGTGTTTTCTAACTAAAGGTATTGCATATTAAGGCATAAATAAAGAGCCAGGTAGAACACATTTTCCATTTCCAAAATCTTGGAAATAGGTACTAGGTAACATTTATAATTTAAGGTTGTCATATGAAGTTATATGTAGTTCTTTTAATTCATCCGTTTTGCTCATTAACCAATTCCTTTTCAGTTTGTTTTCTTTACAATTGTTCATTACCTGTCTTAGTTTTGCTTGGGATTGAAGAAGGTTGCTATTCGATATTGGTAATGAAGAACGTCCTTCTCGTGTTCACCTACTACTCAGGTACACTTCATATGGAGTAAATTCATCAGATGCAAGTTAGACTTCATTATTTTACCTTAAGCCACGTACGCATCTACTCAATTTTTAGTTTAATGTCCATGTTTAAGGTTGTACTGACTACTGCATCATTTCTCATGAAAAAAAAAAAAAATTCTTTTTGTAGGCTTTTCTGAATATCCTTCTGCTAAAACAATTTGCCATTCCATGATTCTATATATAAAGAGAATTGATATTCTTAGATGGCTAATTCTGGTATGGTATTCATCTTGAACGGTAGCCTTCTTTTTCAAAAGGAAAATTAAATAAAAATAAAGAAGAACAAAAAGAAAAGTGCACAAAAAGTTTTCTTGGATGACATCTTACTCATTATTTCTTAAATATCTTTGCACACCAGGGAAATTTATTTCGGATATTTATGCTGAAGATTGTTTATTTGAAGACCCCACTATCAAATTCCGTGGTAAGATTTTATTTAGCCTATTTTTTTCTTATTCACCTCTTCCACCGAATATTACATCAAAGTCCAAGTCTTATGCAAATATGCTTATCATCATGAAATAACAAATAGAGCTGGAGAAAACCATTTATGGAACGATTTAGTGATGGCAACCGGTGGTCTGCAGCAGCAAATTATTACTGTGCAGTAATTAGCCAATTGACAAAGACGGCTGAGTTCAGCTTCCTCGGGTCAATTGACCTACACTTTTGGCCATGTTGGCCTCCTGTATGAAAATGAAATATGGTTATTGAACCTGGCTTATGATGTGGAAGATGTTTATTGAAATTTATGCTAGTAACTGGTTTTAAAATATATCACTTAGTTGCTGCAAGGAATTGTGAAATCATGGAAATTCTCATTCACAATGAAGGAATTATGGCGATCTGTTTTGTAGCGCCCTTATTGCTCTGGTTACATGATAGGGAACCAAGTGGGCATAATTATCCATTAATTCCTGAAGACTCATCGTTTATCTAATTCCTACAATGCCTATAATTTATGGGCAATACCAATATCATATTTAAAAAACAAGAAGGACAAAAAGTTTGTTAATTAGCAAGCCGTATCAACCTGTCAAATTAAGGCACACAAGTCCATGAAAAAATTTCTTTTCTTCTTTTTTCCTTTAATTGTCTTTTCATCTAAGATTCCATGAATATATCTATTGCTTTGTTTTAGTAGGCAGCATGAGAGCATCACAAACTTTTATACCCCCTTTGTCATTTATATTCATTTTCTATGACCCTTTTATGTGTATGTTTGTCACATGAAATTTTTTGATCTTAGTATGTTTCTTTTTTCCCCCTCAAGGTTGACGATGCTTTCATTAGTAAATGAAAATGCAGGACATCCCTCCGTTTTATAGAATACTTTGTTATAGTCTGATTTACAGGCTGACTAAATCGATTCCAATTTTTGCTCCCATTTTTCCAGAACATACTTAAAATTTCCTTGGAGGCCTTTCATTTCTATCAGGGGAGCAACCACTTGTGATTTAGACAAAAACTTCAAAGTGAGGCTCAAACTTTCTTCCTAGAAGAGTTCGTTTTATTTATTGATTTATGCAGCTATTGCCTATATGTTATCACCTTTCAGATTGTTAGGCATGCAGAGAGTTGGACTGTTTCTGCACTTGAAGCAGTTGGTCAAAAATTTTCTTTGGGCTCTAAAGCGGGTGATTAGAAATTTCTTGGAAGTAACTAGGTTTATGAAAGTTAATACTAATTTCCTTCACATTTACTCCTTGATGATCTTTGTCATGCCAACTAATTTCTTATGTTGAATCATGTATGTATCCTCTCCATTTCTTGTTATCTTCAGCTGAATCCTTCTCCTGTATAGCACCATAAAGTTGATTTAATTCATGTAATATGATTTTTATATCAACCCATACACCACAAAACAGAGAAGGAAAATGAAACAGATGTGCGCACAGCAACACCCTTTCTTGCTTCTGCTATAGAAGTTATATCGGGAAAAGAACACTCCTATAACATTCTTTCTAAAGTTGAAATGTTCTTTGAGAAGTTTAGAGCCCGCAATGGTAAATGATTGGTATCTATATAGCAGGATTTTGATGAGATGGGATGTTGTCGGCTCAAAAATTCTGAAGTAATCAGACTGAATTTTAATTACAATCAAATTTATGGCCTTTTAATGTTTCATACTTAATTTGAATTAGAATAGGAGATGATTTTTAATCATGCTTGATAAGGAAATGACGTGAAATGATGAAAAAACACAAATGAGTGAATAACACCAGAGATATTTCCTCACTATCTAGTTAGTTATAAAACACGTAGAGTGTTTTGCACACGCCTATGTTTTTCTCTTGTCGCCAGCGGGTTTCAAGGCTTTGTTTAGAAGTTGATTATGTTTCTAGATACTGATAATTTTTGGAATTTCTGTAAAGTAACTAGGTGCCATATTATATTTTGTTCACTAATGGAGTCTTATTTAGTCTGATAGTTTTTCAGTCTTTCTTGCCTGAAAAATTAGGTTTCCAGTTTCTCTGAATCATTTTTGAGTTTCTTCTGCTTTTATGAGTTCCCCCCATTAAAAAACATTGCTGTAGAACCTTTAGTCAAATGACTTATCGATGCTACACTCCGTGCTAAGTCCATATATTTTTCTTCTTTTTTTCCTTTTCCTGCAGCATCAATTAGTATAAGTATCGAAGGGGGTGCAAGATTGATGAAAAGGGTCAACCCCTAACAAGTGTAGATCATATATCTAATAATCATTATATTCAAGTGTAACGAGAATAATCATCAATGCAGAGAACACAGTAGTTGTCAAACCGATGCCGGCAAAAAACAAAAGCATGTGGCAGAAACGAGTCATGCGGCAAATGGACCGGGTTGTCTGAGGTTTGTGCAGCATCCCAACGGTACGGTTTCGGACCTCAGCTATTATTAAATTTGGTGTTGTTATCGTGTTATCTTGTTATCTAAGTTAGATGTGATCTCAACAGTGTTCAAATCAATACAGTTGGAGGACGAACGTAGAGAGAGAGTACATGAACGAGCCCTTGCTTGGTGCTGCTCATCTCTCCCCCTGCATGTGAATGCAATTGGAGGCGTGTGGTCTTGCTGCAGTTTCGACAAAAAAAATAATCATGGGGCTGTTTGATGATTGGTCGAGAATCGATTGACGCTGATTGCTCCCAAATTGAGAGGACACTGGGAAAATGGGTGCAATCAAATCTGCCTTGGCGCTGGCCCTATGTGCTGCTTGTTTGGGACCTGTAAGGGCCACGTACAACTAAAATACCACATATTTTTTTCTCTAGTTTTTCGTTTGGTTCATGTTTGAGCTCGAAATGTGCTCGACATTTTGGTTGATTGAAAATGGTTATGTATTCGCTTATACAATATATTGTAATAGACAAACGTTGTAAATGTTGCTGCGATCTAATTGGTTGTAATTTTTAAATTGTGAATGGGCGAGGTTTTTTTCCTTGTTCGCCTCGTTAGGTAAGTGATTACATGTGTCGTGATTTCTAGAGGTTAAAAGGTGCGTCACCATGGACCAAATGATGTAAATCAGTCTGAATCACAATCACCTTCAAATTGTAACTAAAATTTGAAACTTAAAACATGATAGAACTTGAGATTTTCACTCCTTACGCGGACTTCTCTCTCAAATCTCAAGAGCAAATCAACTCAAAAATTTTAACAGGATAATTTGAGGAAATTTTTTTATCATTCAATATTCCCAATGAAGTAGTCAAGAAGGTCTTTTCTAAGTTTTACAAGAAAGGGCTTTTAAGAAATAACCGATGTGATACTAAATGCGGACAAAAAGAGCACCTATGCCGCTTCCTGAAATAAAACAAGTTTAAAATAAAACTAAGCTAAAGTCAAAGAATTGCATTATGTCGCTTCTTGAAATAGACTCGATCGAATCGCTCCCTAAGGGGCGTGATCTCCTCGTCACCAAACCTTCTACTAAATAAGGGAGATGACTCATTTCTCTGTGAGCTCGTTGGAGACAACTTGTGATCTTGTTACAAACCTCGTATCTAATTTTCATTCATTCCTCTTAAGCAGCGAAGAGTTGTATAAAAGAAGATAAAACATGAACTATAGTTGAAAAGGTACGTCTCCAATCACAAGCAACAGAGAACAAGTACGGAGCTTGCTCTCCAAAAATTATCAGTGAACCTCGTCGGCAGTTGAGTTAATTAGGAGGAAAACAAATCATGTGAGCCAGTACCACAATCTAATTCTTTTTGGAAGGGAGAAAGCATTATCGTGTTCGTATTTATTTTCTTTGAGATAGTGATATACAAATGTTGTTTGAATATTGAACTCAATATTCGTATTTGAGTGAGCTCAAATTGGGATGAGTATGGGCATTAAAAACTGAAGTTTTAGTTTGGTTAATGGTGAGGAAGACCAAAAGGTCCAAAAGAAAAATAGATTAGACCCTTACACATAGTTTTCTTCAGTATGTTTTTGTTTATCGGATATTACATCACTAATATTGAATACACTTCAAATGAATATGCATTTGGACGCATTCAATATACATTGAGATGTACTTGGTATTTGTGACAGTTTACTATTAATATAATGGGAGTTCAAATAGATATAAAACAAATATGAAATATTGTTCAGATTTTGTGCGGGCAGTGAGTAAATAGCACCAAGTAGGATACCTTTTGTCTTGACACAAAATGTATATAAAATTTATAGATGTTTTTAGCAAAAGATATATTTTCAACAGTGTATTGTTTATTTATATCTTCTTTAATGAAACTAGCGGTCATGCTTCGCTTTATTTCGCAAAAAAAAAAAAAAAAAAAAAAATTACATTAAACTTTATAGACATTTCACGATTTGAGAAGATGTGGAAAATTCTTGAGAAAATTCTTTGCCAACAACTTTCTGAATGTGCGATACTTTGAAATGAATAAACCCCCCACTTAATTATGAGGTAGTAGCCCAGCAAATGTGGCCGAGTGGGGGCTTTGAGCTCGTTAAGTGTCCCGCTTGGTCATCATTTTGAGCCCCGCCGGTGACAATAAATAATATATTTAATTTCAGTCACTGTAGCTACTGGTTAGGTTCTGAATTTGCTCCTCATTGGTCATCACTTGAATCCCGATATGTAATGATTTTCTAACCCTAAAAAAAAACAGAGACAATGGAATGTTGTTGGCTACACTTGCATTTTGGACTAAATTAAAGAGATGTAACCTTTGTTTTGGGTGATAAAGAGAAAATGTCAACAACATAATTAAAAAAGGAGGTCCATATGGATGCAGACGGGGCGAGGTGATGTGGTGCTCTCGACAACCACAAGGAGAGGCTAAGAATGTTGGAGAAATAGAGATTTGCATTGAACATGGGAGGGAGGTTTGTGGAGAAAAACAACTACACTTCACTTTATGTGTATATCCATGGGCATGTGGGCATTTTCTGTATTCGTAATCTCTTATTTTAATCAAATGAAGTCAATAAAATAGACATTTAGGGCGTGTTTGTTTTGCCGCAAAACGCCGCAAAACGCAAATCGTAAAATTTCTTTTCCATTTTCCGTTGTTTGTTTCGTTGAAAAATAAGTTGCAAAATGTAACTCTTCTTTTCTCACTTGCAGTTGCTATAGTTAAATTTGTGGTCATGTAAATCTCATTTTTACACTCATATTTTCTCACTTGCAGTTGCTACAGTTAATTTTGTAGTCATGTAACTTTCACTTGTAGTACACTTACAGTTCAAAACAGTTACTTGATAATCAATATATAATTTAATATTATTAAATATTTAATATTTTAAATAGTGTTCAATTTCTTATTTAATTATTTAATTATTTTATATTTTTAATCTTTAATTTTTTTATTGTTTTTAATATTGTTTTAATATTTAATATTTTACTATTTTAATTTAATATTTTATTTAATACTTTATTATTTTATTAATACTTATTCCATTTTTTATTATTTTATTTAGAGTTTATAATTTATTAATATAACAATATTATACTTTAATATAAAATTACTATATATTTAATTTTTTTAATATAAAAAATTACTTTATTAATATCATAATATATTTCATTATTATATTAATATTTTATTATGTTAATATTGTAATAATAATTCAGTATAATAATACTATAATGATAATTTATTATTAAATTATAATTATATTTTATTTTGTTAATTTATATTTCTATAATATTATAATAATATTATAATAAAATTTATATTATAATAATTTTTAAGTATTTTTAATATTATAATATTATAACTCTATTTTATTATTGTTGTAAGATTTTTTAATATTTATATTTTATTAGTATTCTTAAAATTTTATTAATGTTCTTTAGATTTTCTTAAAATTTTATATTATTTATTTAGTTAATATTTTAGTAATATTTTACTATTTATATTAATATTTTATTAATATTATTTTTATAAATAAAATATTAAGATTATTAATTTTTTATCTCAAATTTAATAATACAATTTAATTTGAAATAGTAGATTTAATTTAATAGTATTTATAATATTTAAATCACTGCTACAGTTAATTTTGTGGTCAACTTTTCCATTTACACTTTTACATTACCAACCAAACACCGTAAAACACAACATACTTTACCATTTACACTTTCACTTTATCAACCAAACACCGTAAAACACAATATACTTTTCCATTTACATTTCACTTTATCAACCAAACACCGTAAAACACAATATATTTTCTCTGCTACAGTTCACTTTTTCCATTCTCATTTTACGACTTACGACTTGCGACGTTTTGCAACGAAACAAACAGGCCCTTAGTTGTGATTCAGTGGTAAGAGTCCAAAAACTCAATACTAAGATTATGACCTGTGATTTGGAGAAGGGGAAACCTAAGAAAAATGCACACATAAAGCTTTCAACCAACTTAGAACATATTAATAGAGACTCCAGCGAGAGTCACGATAGAAAGAATTTTGAGAGTGAAAAAAAAATAACTCTTATATATAGAGAGTTGATCCCCTAAGAATCGTTCTCACAAAGTTCTGTGAGAACTTTTACGTGGGCCGTCAGATCTGATAGATCAAATCAAATAAAATCAAATCTCTATCAGATCTGACGGCCTATATAAAAGTTCTCACAGAAATTTGTGAGAACGATTCTTAGGAGATCAACTCACCTTTTATATATATATATATATATATATATATATATATATATATATATATATATATATATATATATATATATATATATAGAGAGAGAGAGAGAGAGAGAGAGGAATCTGTACCTCAGCCGCCAGCTGAGAGAGACTCTCTCAGCTGGCACAACGTGGCTGAATTTCAATCACAATTTTGGGTGCTGGTACCATGGTCGCTGTTTTATATGAGGACTGTGATTAAGTCGCAGTGTTTTTATGAGAACTGTTGTTATGGTCACAGTCTTTTCTAAGGACTGTGACCAAGGTCTCAGTCTTTTTCTGAAGACTGTGACCAAGGTCGCAGTTTTTTTCTGATCGCAATCTTTTCTGAGGATTGCTACCATGGTCGCAGTCCTAATTACACTGAAAATATATGATTTTTTAGGACTGCGATCATGTTACAGTAGACTGCGACCATGTTGCAGCAAGTTTGCGACCATATTGAAGTGATAGCTGAGAAAGTCTTCCTCAGCTGACTCTCTCAGCTGTCAGCTGGGATACATTTTTCTCACACACACGCGCTAGTATGTTTAGACATAAATATACAAATTTTATCAGAAAACTTCGCATGCAAGATGGCAATGACTTGAATGCAGTGTATTGCCATAAAGCTTGTATTCTTTATATTTGTGATTTTAGAATTCATCAATTTTTCAGCGGGAATTGTTCAGCTATTGATGCTTATGTATTTGTTATGGTCAATGAACTCGACACTATTTTTTTTTTTTTTATAAATGAAAGGCGCATGCAAATATTTTCTCTTAAGATTATTTTTGGCATGAAGATTTATTAAAGTAAATATAATTTGGGCATAGCGTTTCCGCGGCCCGTAATTGCCGTTGTCATCATAGACAGTTGGTCAACGGACGCAGCACGGCTGGCCCGTCAACATCTGCAGGCGACCAGTCAACACGTTTGACCATGAGGTCATCCAAATCCAACAAAATCCCCCTTAATATTTTTAAGGAAAATGACTTTTACGCCCCCTAGGAAAAGATCCAATTTCCAGAAACTCCTTGGTGCGTTTTTTTGGTGCTAAAAACTTCTTTGACCAAGCCACCCGGGTGTTTACCCATTTTGTCCCCGTAAAAGACAATAACCGGTGCGGAGTATTTTTGTAATTTCTGTATTTTGTAATCTCTGTATTACCCATTTGAAGTGGGCTAGAATTCACCAATACAAGCAAGAATATATGAGAGATATTAAATGTATCAGACTTCTAGAAAAATATGCAAACGCATAAACTTTCCACGTGTTGCATCGAAATTGTCTACCGGTAACTGTATTGTAAGATTTTCTTTAAACAAAGCTTTAATTGATGTAAGATTTACGAGATTTAAGATTTTTAATAGTATTTAATGCTAATATTATTGGCCTTAGATTTTTAATAGTAAACGCTTCTTATGCTATTGTTATTATTTTTTTTTTTTAGCTTTTTCTTCTTGTAAACATACTAGATTATTATTTTTTTCCTCTTATGCTATTGTTTTTTTCCTTATAAATTTAACGTTTTGAATTCTTTTATCGTTATAGTGTTCCCCATAAATGTTCTTATTAATTTGAGAATAATAAATATATTGAATTATAAGATAGAAATTTTTATAAAAGGTAGACAAACATACTGATTTATAAGGTAGAAAATTCATCATAAAAGTAAATATATTGAGTTCAGAGATAGACACTTTCTTGTAAAAGACAAAGATAGTTTAATATGAAAGATAGAAGTACTGGACTAAAAGATAGAAAATTTTGAAAGCACACCTAGAGGGGGGGTGAATAGGTGTAAGTGCTAATTTAGAAACTAAGTGTGTTAAATGCGGAAGCTTAACAATATTGCAACACACTTAATACAACACACAAGTGTAGCCGAATTTCCCGTGAAGGGCTCTGGACTAACTCCTCTTGATTCCCCTAAATATAGGTTGAGGTGCTATATGAAGCTCTTGTGGTTAAGTATAAGTGAGGCACACACAAACAACCAAGCATATAAGATGAATAGGCAATATGAATATATGCAAGGCACAACACAAGCAAATATGATATGATGCTAAGAATGATGCTTTACACAATATAAAGAGAGAGGGTTAGAGAGACAATGGATCAAACGCAAAGGCAAAGATATGTTTCGAGGTTCGAGCCCCTAGCTCTACATCCCCGCCTTCACCACCGTGAAGGATTTCCAATCCACTACCTCCCACCGAGGGAACCTCCACCGAGGAGGATTTGTTACAACAATAGGAGTACCGAACTCCTCTCTCAAACACCGCCTCACAACCGAGGGGTAGGCCCGTAGCCAAACAACAACCAATCCACCTCACACTTAAGGGATACAAACCAACAACCAACTCCACCTCACCAAGAGGGAGTAAACACCAAGCCTCAACCTCTACCAAAGAGGGAGCAAACCAACAACCCAATACAACAACCTCAACCTCTACCAAAGAGGGAGCAACTCAAGAAATCAAGGGTTTACAACAAGTGATATATCTCAACCACAAACCTCTTTCCTTTTTCCACAAACAAAGATCCTAAATAGATTAGGATAGAAGATATAGCTCAAGTGTGAAAAACTAGGTGTTTGGAAAACAAAACTCAAAGAAAAATACTTGGGAAAACTCTTGTAAAAGATAGAAAATGAAAGCCAAGACAAATCTCCTAAAATTCTCTTTTCTTTGATTTTTTCCAAAACCTAAAACAAATAAGATTGGAAGTTTAAAGCCCAAAACACTTTTGAAAACTTGTTTTAAACTCTGGAGAAACTGTAATTTTTCTCTTGTAAAAACCTTGGCCAAAATCCCAAAGAATTGGGGTTTATATAGGCCAAAATAGAAACTAGCTGTTAGGCTGATCTGGCAGCCTGACAGGCTAGCGGTCGGCCGGCCGGCCGACCGCCAACGGTCAGAAATATGACCGTTGGGCCAACTCGGTCGACCGCCCGGCCGACCGAAATAAACAGAGAGCAGAGCTCTCTGGTCCGGTCGGCCGCCCGGCCGACCGTCCCTGTGGCTGCAAAACGTGCACAAGCTTGTGCACGTCGGTCGACCTCATGGGTCGACCGGCCTTAGGTGCGGTCGACCCGTGCGGTCGGCCGACCTGGCCTGTCAGCCACTGTTCTGGGACAGAAACACATGTAAAAAATATTTCTAAAAATCTTTTAAGTCTTGTAAAAATACCCAAAAATAGTTTTATCATTTTGCATTGATATATAAACATGTGATAAAAAGTTTAGCTCAAATATCAATCAATATGAACTATTTTTGTGTCTTATCTTTTTTACCAAAAATCAAAACATGTATTTTTATCAAACTTGAATTTTTCTATACATGAATAGGATAGTCAAAATAAGTTTGTATAAGTCATGTAAGCATGTATGTATATAGAGCACATCTAATATACATAAAAACAAAGTAAACTTATTTTGATCAATCTATTCATGAAAACCAAATTCAAAACATAAAACTTGTGTGTGTTGAGCACTTGAGCATATCAACTATTCATATCTTTACAAATGGATCTAAAACACACTAAACTAAACTATGGATACCTAAGTCTGCTTGACGATCTCCATCTTCAAGTAGACCCGATCCAAAACTCCATCCATGGGCTAGGCAATGTGTGATCATGAAGCTTGAGCCTTGGAATCACTTGTGAAGCTTCCAAACACCTCTTGTTGAAGCTATCACCAAACTAATATCTTGTTATAAGATCTGAGACTAAAAACACAAGAATATTAGTAAACATAACTACATGAGTTAATCATCATCAAAACTAGAGTGGAAGGCCTTTGGGCCAACAATCTCCCCCTTTTTGATGATGACAAAACTCAAGGAGTTATATATGCATGGATTAAAGTTAAGCTTCAAAGAAGCTCCCCCTTAACTCATGCATAAACAAATAAACAAAATATATGCAATGAAAGCTCTTAAACATGAATGCATACATAGATATGAAGGTTCACCTAGAGGGGGGTGAATAGGTGAAGGCTAATCTAATGGTCACTTAATACCAAATGATGCGGAACCTAGAAGCAATTATGACCTAAATAAACTATTACACCCCCGCCTAATGGTCACTTGCTCTACATCCCCGCCTTCGACACACGAAGGATTTCTACTATGCAAGATCCCAATGGATCTCTCCTCGGTGCCGCAACACCTACAAGCTCTCGGACTCCCTAGTCCCGTACACACGCAAGCCCACCGGCTCTCCGAGGCCGCACCATAAACAAGAGTTCACACCCGAACCCGAAACAAGCGAGTCCACACTAGGACCCGAAACAATGCGAACACAACCGTCCGCCTTCTCAAAGGAACAAAGAAGTCTTTGGTGATCACAACACTTTGATCACCTAAAAACTATCTCACTACAACACTCCTATAAGATGAATAGCAATGGATGGCTCAAGTGTTTGTGTGAGAAAAACTAGGAAAGAGATGGTGGAGAAAAACTCAAGAAATTCTCTTTTAAACACTCTTGAATAAAATCTTCCCTTTAGATAGGAAATATTTGCTCTCAAATTTGTGGAGAAAACCCTTTTAAAAGAATGGAAAAAACTGGCTCAAAGCTCTCCTAAAATCTTATGTCAAAATAATGACCAAACCCCCAAATTTATAGGCTGTCAAAAACTAGCCGTTGGGGTCATCAGACCTGCCGGTCAACCCGCCAGTCGACCGCCAACGGTCAAAAATCCGACCGTTGGAGCCTGCCGGTCGACCCGCTGGTCGACCCAAAAGAACAGAGAGCACTGCTCTCAGTTCCGGTCGACCAGCCGGTCGACTGGCCATCTGCCAGGTCAAGGCGTGCACGCTGTGCACGTCGGTCGACCGAGCCGGTCGACCGACTTCAGAGTTAGTCGACTATAAAGGTAGTAAGTCGACTATCTGAAGCCTGAAACAATTTTTCTGGGATTAAAAAGTTTGTCTTTTTGGCTCAAATAAAATCCCATAAAATACTTAAAAATCTACAAAAATAGTTTTACCAATATACTTTGATACACAAACATGCTTGCACAAAATTGATTGTTATTCATTTTTGCATATTTTACCACATCCATACCATGCATATTGTAAATAAAAATGTGATTTTTTAATCCTTTTCTCTCTATTTTTGCAGGTCCATATTCTAATTGAGAAAAGGCCCAAAATCCCTTTAATTATCAAAAATTAAGGAAAATAAATCAAAGCCCAAAAGAGAGCCCAAAAGTTGAGGCCAGGATCTGGAGAAATCCACGCGCCAATTCAAACTTCCAGAAGGACCACGTGGCTAACAACCTACGAGATATGCGCAACAGAAATCTTGGCCTCAACGGCCTTGTAACTGCCGCATATCCACGGCAACTGCCGCAGATCTGCGGCAGTTACAAGGCTGTTGAGCCCGGGATTTTCTCCAACAACCCAGGCTTTAGAGGCTTCTCTCTGAGGCTATAAATACACCACCAGGGCCTTCGGAGGAGGAGAGAGGATAGATTAGAGGATAGAGCTTGTATTTTGTAGGTTTTTCTCTAGGATTTTTATTGCTCTAGGTCTTCTTCTTCCTCCCTAGAAATTCTGTAAGAGAGAGATTGTGAGAGAAAGAGAAAGCTTGTGTAAACCAAGGAGTGACAATTTGTGAAGTAAGGATTAATCCATTCTCTTTTCTCTTCTATTGCATTTTCTAGTATTCACTTGCTTTCTTTAATTCAAGCTTTACTTTCATTGCACTTTTATTCATGCATTGCTTTTCTTTTCTTATGGCTAGCTAACTTCTTCTAACATGACTAGCTAACCACTAACTTTGCTAATTACTAACTCTTGGGTGATTGCTAATTTTTCATCTTGTAAGTTGTTGAGTCTTTTTCATCCCCGATGGGTTACTTTCATGCTTGGCAAGTTCTTGTTGTAATTCCATATGATTCATGTGTGCCTCATTTAGAGCCTTGTCTTTAGAACAAGTGCCTTGATGGAACATGGAGATGGATCACCAACCATATGCTATTTGTTGTACAACTTCTTTACTTCAATTAATGAATATTGTATCTTCTTCCTTAGCATCCCTTGAGTGTCGCTCTTTGATTCCACCATTGAAAGTCTATCTTGTAGGCCTATGCCATCTATGAGGCTACAAGACAAGTCCAAGAATGATCACCCGTCATCCAAGTGGGAAAGCAACTAGATCAACACGCAAGACAAATATATGCCGATGAATCAACATGAGGCACGCATCACCATCACGGAGTTTAGTAAGTTTAGCAAATTAGGAAGGTTAGCTAGTCATGGCTTTCTCCATCCTTAAATCTTTTATAAAGTTTTCTTTCCTTTAGTTTAATTCCAAAGCAAATCTCTTCTTCGATTTCTTTTCATTTTCCATTATGCACAAACCTACCATTTCTTTTATTTCTTTTTCCAATTCTTTTACATTCTTTTAAAGCAAAGAAGAACCTTCGTTTTCTATCTTCACAACGAACCGTAACGCTTCCATCGCAAGCTCTCCCTGAGGATTCGACCCGTATAACCACTGCTACTACGGTGATTTGGGAAGGATACATTGAACATATCGAATACATTTGTGGAGTGATCAAGCACCTAAGGTTGACTCTAAACCTTCTCTCTTTCATTGAATATCTGTGCAAACTACCACACACTATCCTTTTCCTAATCAAATTTTTGGCGCCGTTGCCGGGAGAGCAACGGTTTTTGATTTCAAGTGAAGAACTAAACGAATCTTCTTCTCTGTTGCAGGTTACAGGTGAAGAGAACAGGAAAATTTGCATTGCAGTGACATATAAGTGGCTCTGGGCTTCTGCTCTTGAAAGCAGAAACCAGAAGTCCTCTGAATTGCCGCAATTCCACGGCAAAAGCCGCAGATTTGCGGCAAGGAAGAGTTAACTACTGACCTAATTTCTGCAGGGCTGCTTGCTCTGCAAAATACAGCTGCTGCAATACTTACATTTGTGTATGCTTCACCTTATATCTGCTAATAATCAACAGTAAAAAATTTGTTGCAAAGTTAAAAATTGATTAGACATTTGCATTTCTAGGCACGTGTCTTTTCAATTCTTTTATTTTACTGTTGAAGAGTGCTGGATGCAAGGTACGTGTGCATTGCATATTGAATAGGACTCACTCCTTGTTTGATTTTAATTGCTTTGAGTGAACCTTGTCTGCTTATAATCGTACACTTGCACAATTCAATTTTAAGGGCACCACCCATAAATAAGATAAGGTGGGGGATTTCATCACCCTTTCCTTAGCCCGAAAATCATTTTCCAAGCACTCACAATCCCAAGCTTGTAATAAATTTGATAGACGTTGGCCCTAGGGACATCCGGATTCACTTAGGAGATTATCTTAAGGGGAAAAAGTGTTGGAAATTGACTTTTGCAAAATCAGTGTCTAGGAAAGGGATTGAGGGCCGAAAGCCCGAAGGTTGGTGGTTACTTAATTAAGGAACGTCTTTGACGGAAAACCTCCCAACAACTTTGCCCTTACCTGGCTGATTAGCTGGTGGTCAAAGTCTACACTAAACCTCCCGTGGACAGTCTAATCAGTTAGGAGTCGTCTAGGTCCAGGAATCCTAGATAGCTTGGATTGATTTTTCTTTTATTGTTTGTTATTTTCATTTTTTGTTTTTCGCTGGTGTGATCGGTGCACGTTGTTTGTGACTATATATGCAAGAGTGGTTCCGTGATCCAAATTCTGCGAGACTTGTTAGACTTTCTACACTTGCACTTACACAACCACTTGACACAATGGAAAACAACATTTCACTTCAAGATCGATTCTATCCGATTCGCACCTCCCTGCCATCATGCATTCTTCTCCCTGAATCTAATGGAAATCACTTTGAGCTGAAACCGCAATTCATTAATACACTTCCCCGATTTCATGGTCTAGAGTCTGAGGACGCGTATTTCTTCATTTGAGAGTTTGAAGAAGTATGCGTAATGATGAGAATTTCCCAATTGACCGAGGATGCTGTTAGGTTAAGGTTCATACCGTTTGCACTGAAGGATTTAGCTAAGAAGTGGCTTTACAATCTTCCCGTCAGTTCCATATCTTCATGGGATGATTTTGTAAAAGTCTTTCTTAAGAAATTCTATCCCATCCATAAAACAGCCCTCATGCGAAAGAATATCATGCAATTCAAGCAGGAATCACACGAACCTTTCTGGAAATATTTTGAGCGTTTCAAAGACCTTCTAGCCCTATGTCCTCATCACGGTATAGAGAAATGGCGTCAATGCCAGATTATCTATGACGGTTTAGATTACCAAACGAAACCCTCCTTGAATCCATGTGCCAGGGGGAAATTTTGAAGAAAGATGAGAATCAGGGGTGGGATCTCTTTGAAGCCTTAGCTGAGAAAACGATTCAGTGGGAGTCATGCCCTGATAAACCCACTTCCAGCACTTCCAGAACTGGTATGTACTGCATAGAATGCTCTATAGCTGCGGAAGTCAAGATCACACAATTGATGAAGAGGATAGAACTGCTTGAGTCAAGGGAAAATTCTGTGGTCAATCAGGTCAACCTATCACCTCTGATTAAACCGGTTGTACCTACTGTCATGATCTCAACCATGTTTTTGAGGAGTGTCCTTTGTATCAGCCTCAATCATATCAGGAGAACACGAATGCAGCATTTACCAGACCCAATCACAATCCATACTCCAACACATACAATTCGGGATGGCGATACCATCCAAATTTTTCGTGGAGTCAGTCTGGTCCTGAGCATCATAGGCCACCATTTCCACATCCTTATAATGCTCAGTCTCACCCACCCAGTTTCAATCATAATTCACAGAATGTTCATCCATCTCAAAGTCCACCACAATCACAATCTTTTCAGAACCCACCACACTACCAATCACAATTCCAGTCTCCATATCATCAACATCCACCCCAGAATGATTCAGAAATATCAGAGTTGAGGAAAATGTTAGAAACCTTTACAAAGAACTATCATCAGGATATGAATAAAGTTCAGGTCCAAATTGGGCAATTGGCTAATTCAGTAAATGAGAGACAAAAGGACTGTTACCAAGTCAGCCATTGCCAAATCCCAAACATGAAGACACGGGCCCAAGTCATTGTCATGCTATTCATACCCTGAGATCTGGAAAACAGATAGACAATAAGGTTTCTAATCAATCATCTCATCCAGTACCAAAGCCAACACCTCCTGTCCTAATGCAACCAGCTTCTAACAAACCATCCTCTAGTACAGAGCCATCCACTTCAAAAGCCAAGGGTAAAGAAAAGGTAGATGAGCAACCTTATAAGCCTAGTGTACCATTTCCAAATAGGCTTACAAATCACAAGTCAAATGCTCACATGGAGAAGATAAAAGAAATGTTCAACAAGGTCCAAATCAATGTCCCTCTTTTTGATGCCATACAACAAGTGCCATCATATGCCAAATTCTTGAAGGAAATGTGCACTAAGAAGAGGAAAACACAAGTCCCTAAGAAAGTCTTCCTAGCATCAACCATCAGCGAGTTGCTCACTGGTCCAACTCCTGTAAATACAAAGACCCAGGGAGCCTCACCATTTCATGCATCATAGGACAGACTACCATCAATAGGGTGCTACTTGATTTGGGGGCCAGCATCAATCTCTTACCTTTGTCTGTGTACCAACAATTAGAGTTAGGCGATCTTCTCCCGACCCAAATGACCATACAATTGGCTGATCGTTCTGTCCAGAGACCCAAGGGGAAATTCACGATGTCCTTGTCAAAGTTGGAGAATTCATTTATCCTGTTGATTTTGTAGTCCTTGAGACACAACCTGTGTCTAATTCCAATCAAAGGGCTCAAATTCCTGTCATTTTGGGACGACCATTCCTGGCTACTGCAAATGCCATCATCAATTGCCGGAATGGATCAATGAGGTTAACCTTTGGTAACATAACTCATGAACTGAATGTCTTCCACACACAGCCTCGTAAAACAAAAGATCAAACATTTGAGGTCAGCTTTATTAGAGACAATTGTGAGGAAAAAGGGAAAGATGAGTCACAAGTTTGTGATTCTCTTGAAGTGGAAAATCCTGTTATCCGAGTACCCTTTCCAAGGGAAAGTTGATTTGGATATTTTCACTTTCAATGAATCCCAAGAGGATAAAATTCAAGAACCTCCAATTGACATATCGTTTGAAGACCTCTTCGCTGATGAGATCATGTGTCTGGATGAGTCAACTCGGGGTCGGTTAACTGATTGTACAATTCTGATGGGAAATGTTAACCTGAGTTTTGAAGAGTTGTATGGAGAGGAGCTGGAATTCCTTAACATTGGAAGTAATGAGATTCAAAGTGAAAGTGGTGACAAGGAATTTTTTAATGAACAATGTGGTAGAAGGAGGATGAATGACAACAAACAATTGAATCTGGAAACACCTAGGGCTAAGAAAATAATTCAATACGTTTCCCAACTGAGCCCGCGCAAACAAACACACTGGAACGATGGGAAACGGGCCAGAGGAAAACGACCAAAGAAAAGCCTAGGTAATGGTCACACTTGTATATATTCCTTGTAAATAATTTTTTGCACTTTTTTTGGTAAATAAAAAAATAAAAAAAAACCTTTACCTATTTCATGCATCATTTTTATCTTGCATACATTGGGGACAATGCATGAGATAGGTATGGGGGGGTAGATGCTAACCTAGGATTTTTCATTTTCTTTCTAGGCTTTTTATTTTTATTTTTAGGATTTTCACTTTCTTTTTAGGTTTTATTTTCTTTTAGATTTTACCTTTCTTTGTAGATTTTCTTTTTTTCTTGTTAGATTTTATTTTTTTAGAAAAAAATAATAAAAAAAGGAAATTCTTGATCCATGCTTAAAGAATCAAACTTAACTTTAGGGATTAAGGAAGCTCTAAACTAAGATTTCTAATTAAAAGTCGAAAAGAGGAGTTTTGTTAGATTTTTAGGTTAAGTAATAAAGGATTAGAAAAATTACTAGATTTTAATTCTTTCTTTAGGATATATACATTAAACATATTGAAGGATTAATCAAAGACTTTGTGACTTTGTTTACATATATATATAATAAAAATAAATAAATAAATAAATAAAACAATAAAAATAAATATGTATATAAATAAATAATAATTACTTAGCCACTAATTAAGCTGGTTAGTCGTGCCTCAAGAAGCATTGCTAATCACGCCTAAAGGTGGTTAAGTCCTTAAATTCCTTCGTGGCCTAGTTTACTCGAGTCATCGAACCCTAGGGATGTTTTCTCATCTGGTGCCCTAAGACCGTCTGGTTTTAGAGTCATCGGTAAGAGACTCGTTACAAAGGTAAACTAGAAAGCCTAAGGATGCTAAGGAAATGTAAATAAATAAATATCGTATAAAAAAAATATGTTATATATATTAGTAAATAAATGAACTTAGTCTAAGAAAGATCCTTCATATTTATAGATGTATATATTTTAGGATTGATGCAAAATCCGGTTTTTGATCTTTTCCCTAAAAACTTAACCTAAGATGAAAACAAAACTCCAAATAGACGCTTATAAAAGGAATGACAAGTTTAGGGTAACCTGAAACCTATAACTTAAGTGAGAATCTTTAAAATATGGATCAAAAATTTTCACTAACCCTTTTATTTTTCTTTACGGATTTTGTGGGTGCAATCCGCTGAAAACCCTCAGGAGACAACACTCCTCCTCTAGGGTAACCTAGAGGTTTAACGGCTTGTCGCACGTGCTCAGTGCAATCGTGTCACCTACGAAAGTGGTGTAATAATCTAGTTAGGATTTTCTTTTTCTTTCTTTTTTGCTCGAGGACGAGCAAAAGCTAGGTATGGGGGTGTGATTGTTATTCATTTTTGCATATTTTACCACATCCATACCATGCATATTGTAAATAAAAATGTGTTTTTTAATCCTTTTCTCTCTATTTTTTGCAGGTCCATATTCTAATTGAGAAAAGGCCCAAAATCCCTTTAATTATCAAAATTAAAGGAAAATAAATCAAAGCCCAAAAGAGAGCCCAAAAGTTGAGGCCAGGATCTGGAGAAATCCACGCGCCAATTCAAACTTCCAGAAGGACCACGTGGCTAACAACCTACGAGATATGCGCAACAGAAATCTCGGCCTCAACGGCCTTGTAACTGCCGCATATCCACGGCAACTGCCGCAGATCTGCGGCAGTTACAAGGCTGTTGAGCCTGGGATTTTCTCCAACAACTCAGGCTCTAGAGGCTTCTCTCTGAGGCTATAAATACACCACCAGGGCCTTCGGAGGAGGAGAGAGGATAGATTAGAGGATAGAGCTTGTATTTTGTAGGTTTTTCTCTAGGATTTTTATTGCTCTAGGTCTTCTTCTTCCTCCCTAGAAATTCTGCAAGAGAGAGATTGTGAGAGAGAGAAAGCTTGTGTAAACAAAGGAGTGACAACTTATGAAGTAAGGATTAATCCATTCTCTTTTCTCTTCTATTGCATTTTCTAGTATTTACTTGCTTTCTTTAATTCAAGCTTTACTTTCATTGCACTTTTATTCATGCATTGCTTTTCTTTTCTTATGGCTAGCTAACTTCTTCTAACATGACTAGCTAACCACTAACTTTGCTAACTACTAACTCTTGGGTGATTGCTAATTTTTCATCTTGCAAGTTGTTGAGTCTTTTTCATCCCCGATGGGTTACTTTCATGCTTGGCAAGTTCTTGTTGTAATTCCATATGATTCATGTGTGCCTCATTTAGAGCCTTGTCTTTAGAACAAGTGCCTTGATGGAACATAGAGATGGATCACCAACCATATGCTATTTGTTGTACAACTTATTTACTTCAATTAATGAATGTTGTATCTTCTTCCTTAGCATCCCTTGAGTGTCGCTCTTTGATTCCACCATTGAAAGTCTATCTTGTAGGCCTATGCCATCTATGAGGCTACAAGACAAGTCCAAGAATGATCACCCGTCATCCAAGTGGGAAAGCAACTAGATCAACACGCAAGACAAATATATGCCGATGAATCAACATGAGGCACGCATCACCATCACGGAGTTTAGTAAGTTTAGCAAATTAGTAAGGTTAGCTAGTCATGGCTTTCTCCATCCTTAAATCTTTTATAAAGTTTTCTTTCCTTTAGTTTAATTCCAAAGCAAATCTCTTCTTCGATTTCTTTTCATTTTCCATTATGCACAAACCTACCATTTCTTTTATTTCTTTTTCCAATTCTTTTACATTCTTTTAAAGCAAAGAAGAACCTTCGTTTTCTATCTTCACAACGAACCGTAACGCTTCCATCGCAAGCTCTCCCTGAGGATTCGACCCGTATAGCCACTGCTACTACGGTGATTTAGAAAGGATACATTGAACATATCGAATACATTTGTGGAGTGATCAAGCACCTAAGGTTGACTCTAAACCTTCTCTCTTTCATTGAATATCTGTGCAAACTACCACACACTATCCTCCTTTCCATTATCAAAATCAAGGCATGTTATAAAAGATTGGACTATTTTTGTAACTTGAAAATATTTGGCTCATGATAAAAAACTGTTTTTCCAAAACAATATTTTTCCAAAACATGTTTTTACAAATCTTCATCAAATACAAAAACAAGATATACTTTTAAAGCATAGTGTGTATGGATATGATCCACTACACAATCAAGATGAAATATCTATGTTTTTGACAATAAGCATAAACTTGAATTTGGTTAAAAGATATGTAAACATGAAAACCAAAATCCAAACATGCATTTTTCAAAATGAAAGTCTTTTCTAAAACTAAAAATATTTTATGAAAACATATCTATCAAGAGTGTGTGTGTAAATGTACTTGAGCAATCCACCAACTACTCTATCCTTTACATTTTTAACTAAAACAAAAACAAAATCTTATACCTAGACAGAAATCTTCATCTTCTTGAAGTCTTCACTTGAAGGCTTCTCATCTTCTTGACTTGGTCCAAACTCGATCCATAACTCGATCACTAGCTCTATGGATCAAACGGTGCTAGCTCCAAAACTTGACTTTAAATCCTTTGTTGAAGCTCCACACCTACTAAGATCTTGATAATAAATCTGTCACTAATTAAACACAAGATCATTAGTAAACATAACTACATGAGTTGATCATCATCAAAACTAGAGTGATGGGCCTTTGGGCCAACAATCTCCCCCTTTTTGATGATGACAAAACTCATGAAGTTATATATGCATGGATTAAAGTAAAGCTTCAAAGAAGCTCCCCCTTAACTCATGCATAACACATAAACAATAGATATGCAATGAGGCACATAAACATGTATGCAAATGTAGGAGTAAACATCCTAATCAAGCATAAAACAAAATCACAAAATCTTTTTCTCCTATTTGCAAAACAAAACATATATGCATAAACAATCCTTATTCACAAAACATGCATATAAATTCAAAATCTTTCTCCCCCTTTTTGTCAATCATCAACAAAGGGGTAAAAACAAAATCAACAAATTTTTCTCTCCCTTTTTGTCATAATCAAAGAGATCAATAAGGGGTCAAATCAAACATATCAATAAAATGTTATATGCGATATACATTCATGAAGAGGAAGACGTTAAGTTAGCTTCCCTACACATATGCATTACATGAAGAAGGGATGACTAGCCCTAATTTACATAACACATATTATGTAATGCATAAGAGGAGATGTAAAGCTCCCCCTACACACGTGTACCACATAAAGAAGAGTTGTCAAGCTCCTCAATATACAATACACTCAACATGAATTTATATGTAGAAGAGATGTTAAGCTCTCCTTGCATATAAGAAATACTAATAAAAAAAATGTTTTTTTTTTAATTTTTTCTTAAACAAATTTTTAAAGGTATCAGAGCTTTTGTAAAACAAACAAATTTTAAGATACCAAATTGAAAATAATCATTATTGTAAATCATATTGATACCAATTGAAATTTAACAAATATGAAGTTGAAACATATTGATACCAATAGTAAACATAATGATCAAAAAAAATTTTATTTTTCATCAAAAACTTTGTGCTTTTAAAAAATGTGAACCAATTGAAAGTTAAGCACATGAAAATCATATATATGTATGAAATGAGTATACCAATTGAAATTGATACATACATATATAAGAAAACAAAATATGAGTATATACAAAAATTATCAATTTAGATACAAATTGAAAGAATCCAATGATACCAATTGACATAACAATAAGATCAAGTGTATATCTCATATAACTACCACCCTTCATATGCTCAAGATAGAAGATTTTCAATGAAGCATACAAGGCATAATCGCCCATTCATCCTCCCATAGAGGGTAGGAGTTTTCAAAAATAGATTTGAAAAATAAGATTTGTTTGAAAAACTCTACCAAATGAAGAACAATAACTAGTTAAAATTTTTTTTTTGAAAAACTAGTTAAAGATCCTTCAAACATGAAATCAAAGCATATGTTTTTCATGAATCATACTAAGTACATAAACGTTCAAGCACTCATAGTTCATAAAGCTCAAAATTATCTTGAAAAGTAAAAGATGAGTGTTAAAAGGTTATGTAAATAACTTTTTCATGAAAATAGACATTGAAGCTCAAAAAAAATCATAGGTCACATTTTTACAAAACAAAAACATGAAAAATTATTTTTCATTAAAACACTAATCTTCATGGTATATGTATGATTTATCCAAAACTAACATACACATACATATCCCAAACATAAAAGAGTCTATCAAATGTATTTGTATGAAGGCAAGAGACTCACGGGTATACATGTATATTTATTAGATTTGAATTAAAAATACATATACATGAAGTAAAATCATAAAATAGGCATAACAAGTATAGATGAAGGAATCATCAAAACTAACCTATACATGTGCATAAAGTGGGTACAAATGAGCATGAGGTACAAGTCATATATGAATCAATTTGTTCTCACTATTTGTACATGTATAAATACAAGTTTTGATAACAACTACATTTAAACTAGTATATACCACATGAAGCACAAAAATACATAAAACATGGACATGCTAAAAATATCATGAATGAATAAGCATGAACATAAATAAATTGGAAGTTTAGAGATTGTTACCAACTCCAAAACTCCAATCATGATGGTTGTCCCACCAAAACCTGTTGGCCCAAGGTTACAATCACCCTTGTTTAGTGTATTTTGATGATTACAAAACATATTAGTTATTTGTACTAATAACATTTGTTGTTTAAGTGTGTTTTCAGATTTCTATTCATACTAGAAGTCTTCTCTCACAAATACAAGGTTTTGGACTCAAGTCAACTCCAATTGGGCTCAAGATGCAAAATTGAAGATCAAGTGAAGATAGCCCTTCTTGAAGCATTGCCTTGAAATCCTTTAGAAGTTTGTAAGTTTAGAATGTTAAAGTTTGAATATAAGAAATTTGGCTCTAGGATTTGCACACACACTTATTTCATGTATTTCCTATGTTTTGAAAATGGTTATTGAAAATGGTTATTTCTAAGTTTTATGCCTTAGTTTATATATACATGTACCAAAGCTTTATATCTTGAAAAACTTGTTTAAACATGTGTATAAACTATTTTCTGCATAATACTTAGCTATATGTATTTTTAAAATAGTTTTACAAAAATTCCATCTTCAAAACAGTCCAGTTTTTCAGTTTCAGGCAACATCGGTCGACCGGCCCGGTCGACCGGCGCTGTGTCTGGACATGCACTGTTTGTGCATGTCCGTCGGTCGACCGACCGTCGACCGACGGAGAGCATTCTGCTCTCGGGAATTTTCGGTCGACCGGACCGGTCGACCGGAAGAAGGAAACTGTGTTTCCTCCTTTTGGGTCGGTCGACCGGACCGGTCGACCGGGAGCCAACGGCTACTTCCAGCTAGGCTGGCGGTCGACCGGACCGGTCGACCGCCAAGCCTGCAACTTAGCAACGGCTCTTTCCTCTTTGGGATTTTCTGAAAAACTGTTTTCTTTTTCTGCTTTAACAGATTTTTGGAGAGTTGTTGGGGTGCTTTTGCAGGTTGAATTAGGTGTAAAGAAAATGTTTTTAACTTATTTTCAACCCTATAAATAGAGGAGAAGTCTCTCCTTCATATCACTTAGAAAATTCCTCAAGTTTACATTGTTTTCAAAAGAGAAAAGAAAAGAGTTTAAGGCTTTCATTTCAATTCTTTTTGAGCTAGTTTTTCAGTTGTGTTTGATTGCTAATATCACTCTGCAACTAAAGTTTTTCTCACCACACTTCACAGAGCCAAAAATCCTATACTCATTCTATAGTGAAGTTGTAATTGAAGTGAGAGTGTTTGTAAAAGAGTTTGAGAAATAGTGTAGTGATCTTGTTGTGATCACTTTGTTCTTGTATTCCTTTCCTTGTGGAGCAACCTCTTCGTAGAGGTCCTTTGTACTTGGTGGAGCTCGTGCTCGGTCTTCGGTAGACCAAATTGTAAAGGCATCCTCGGTGGATAGTGGAAACCCTTCACGGAGGTGAAGGCGGGGACTAGAGCAAGTGTGCTCGAACCTCGAAACAAATCATCTTGTTTGCGATTGCCTTTGCGTTATTCTTGCTTTCAATTTCTCTTGCTTTATATTGTCTTGAATTTTTGCTTGAGAACTAACCCTCTACTTGTGCAATCTTGTCTTATTTACTTTACTTGCTATACTTGTTGTGTTACATTGTGTGCATTTCATTTCTCATCATCATACTTGACATTGATCGATCACACCTCAATACAACACGGTTGCATTGTGCACCTCTAACCCATATCTAGGGGAATTGGGAGGAAGGAGTTCAGAACCTCGCAAGGGGTATTCGGCTCTTAGTCGTGTTTTGAGAGATCGTTGCATCACTCATTTAATTAAAGTTTAAAAAGATCATTAGATTAGCATTCACACCTATTCACCCCCCCTCTAGGTGTTTTTCAATTGGTATCAGAGCTTGGACTCTAGGATTTGGTTTAACAACCTTAGAGAAGATCCTAATTTGCTAATCATTTCATTCATATTCATATAGTAAAAATGGCCGATGGAATTAAGACCCCTCCTAAGTTTGATGGACTTAACTTTCCCATATGGAAAGTTAAGATGACCGTGTTTTTGCAATCTCTAGGTAGCCGAGTTGCAAAGGCCGTGACTAAGTCCTTTAGTGTACCCCCCGGTGACGAATCCACTTGGTCCGAAATAGAGACTAAGGAATTCGATGCCAATGCCAAAGCTCACTATGCACTTCTTCAAGCCCTAAATGATGATGACATAGCTAGGGTTATACATTGCAAATCCGCATTTGAGATTTGGTCACACTTGATAGTCACTCATGAGGGGACCTCACAAGTAAAGAAGGCTAAAATTGACCTTCTTCGGTCTCAATATGAACATTTAGCATGCAAGAAAATGAAACCATAGATGATATGGTTACAAGATTTACAAAAATTACTAATGGACTCTCTTCTTTAGGTGAAGATATCAACAATGATCAAAGAGTAAGGAAGATCATCCGGGCTCTTCCTCCTTCATGGGAAGTTAAAGCAACAACCTTGAAGGAACTCAACGACAATGAAGAGATGGAGCTCATAGGTCTCATTGGGAACCTCAAAACCCATGAGATGGAAAGGAAAGCAAGAGAGGATATGGCTCCTTCCAAAAAGAAGACTATCGCCTTCAAGAGTCAAGCTACACACTCCGATGAAGACGATGAAGAAGAAGATGATGAGGAGCTCTCACTCCTTGTTAAGAATGTCCGGAGGATGTACAACAAGGCGAAGTACCAAGGTAGAAGAAGATGGCAAGGAGGCAAAGAAGAAAGAAAGATCACTTGTTTCAATTGCCAAAAGCCCGGACACATTGTGGCGGAGTGTCCGGACAAAGCTAAGCCCTCCACTTCAAAGAAGCCTTACAAGAAGAAGCTATGAAGGCAACTTGAGATTCGGAGACCGAATCCGAAGAAGAAATAGACACAGCCAACATGTGCTTCATGGCTAATGAAGGCACAAGCAAGGTAACCTCTTCCCCTTCTCATGATAATGAACTTTCTATGGATGTGTTAGAAGAAGCTTTTGTTGAGTTATCTCAAACTATGATTTCTTAAAGAAAAGTATCTTAAAATGAAAAAGGATAATGAATCTTTAAGTCTTCAAGTTTTTACTCTTACAAAGGAAAAAGATGACTTGGTTTCCACTTTGGCCACTACTAAAAATGATTTTGAAAAATATAAGATTTCTTGCAAAGGTAAGGCCCCACTAATTGATTCAAATGAAGTTTCTATGCTTAAGGAAAGATTAGATTCTTTAAGTGTTATTTTGAAAGATTGTGAGTTTAACAAGAAGAAAATTGAGGCTATGTTTCCTAAGAAACAAGCCCCAAAGAAAAATGCTCATGCTCATGTTCATGTTCATGCTACACAACCTAAACAACATGGCAAAACCCCAAAACATGCTCACACTACACATACACATCATGCTTTCATGTATAGAAAAGTGTACTCATGTTCACATTGTGGGCGGAAAGGACACTTAGCTAATTTTGTGTTATGATAGACTAAGTGCATCACATCATAATGTTTGGGTTCGTAACACTAACTTTCAAGGACCCAAGAAAGTTTGGGTACCAAAGTCAACAATTGTTTTAAATGATGTAGGTACTTTTCAAAGCCCAACGACGTAGAGGTTTGTGGTATCTTGATAGCGGTTGCTCAAGGCACATGACTTGGGACATCAACAACTTTGCAACCCTATCAAGATATCATGAAGGTGGCACCGTCACCTTCGGAGATGACGCCAAGGGTAAAATCATCGGTATTGGTAATGTAAAACTTGGCACCTCTCCTTTAATTGAAAATGTAGTTTTAGTTGATGGCCTCAAGCATAATCTCTTGAGTGTTAGTCAACTTTGTGATAAAGGTTTTGATGTAGTTTTTGATAATGTTTCTTGTAAAGTAATTGATAGAACTTCTAATGTTTGTGTATTTTCCGGTTTTCGTGAAAGCAATGTTTATATGATTGACATGTTGAATATGTCTTATAATATTACTTGTTTGAAAGCCCTCGATGATGACTCTTGGTTGTGGCATAGGAGACTAGGGCATATTTCTTTTGATCATATTTCTAGATTAAATTCAAAGGAAATGGTGAAAAGTATTCCTTGCTTGAATTTTGAAAAGGACCGAGTTTGTGACGCATGTCAATTTGGGAAACAAACTAAGTCTTCTTTCAAGTCAATTAAGGATATCATGACATCACGTCCTTTGGAATTAATCCATATGGATCTTTTTGGCCCTACACAAACCAAAGTCTAAGTGGAATAGATTTGCTTATATTTTGGTTGATGATTTTTCAAGATTTACATGGGTTTTCTTTCTTGAACACAAAAACCAAGCATTTTCGTATTTCCAAACTTTTAAGAAAAGAGTTGAAAAAGAAAAGGATTCTTTGATTTTGAGAATAAGAAGTGATAGAGGAGGTGAATTCATTAACCAACCCTTTACCACTTTTTGTGATGAACATGGAATAAAGCATGAACTTTCTTATCCTAGAACTCCACAACAAAATAGAGTAGTTGAACGGAAAAATAGAACATTACAAGAAATGGCTAGGACAATGCTAAGTGAATATGGTCTACCACATTATTTGTGGGCCGAGGCCGTTAATACATCATGCTACATATCAAATCGCGTTTTCTTGTGTAAAAATACTACTAAAACTTCTTTTGAAATGTACTTTTCTAGAAAACCAAATGTTTCTTATTTCAAAGTTTTTGATGCAAATGTTTTGTTTTAAATACAAAAGATAATTTGGGAAAATTTGATCCTAAATCTTATGAGGCTATTTTTGTAGGTTACTCAAATACTAGTAAGGCTTATAGAGTTTTCATTAGATCATCATTGACTATTGAAGAGTCTATTCATGTTAAGTTTGAGGAATCTAACAAGTTTGTTAAGAATGTTGTAGAAATAGATGCATTGGATGAAGGCATGGAGAAAGTGACCTTGGAGGATGCTTCTACTATGGGAGACAAACCAAAGGATGATGAAGGAAGCAAAGCTAAAGTGGAAGAGGCACAAGGGAATGAAAATCAAACACATAAGTGGAGCCTACTCAACCACTACCAAAGGATTGGAGATACAATCCGCATCATCCCAAGGACCTCGTCATAGGTGAAGTATCAAAAGGGTAACCACTCGCTCTAGACTTCATGACTATTGTGGTACTATGCATTCATTTCTCACATTGAACCCAAAAATGTCCTCGAAGCCGAGGCCGATTCATATTGGTTGCTAGCCATGCAAGAGGAGCTCAATCAATTTGAGCGCAACCAAGTTTGGCACCTTATTCCTAGGCCCCACGATAGACCAACAATTGGTACTAAGTGGATCTTTAAGAACAAGTTGGATGAATCGGGTAATGTAGTTAGAAACAAGGCTAGGTTAGTTGCCCAAGGTTACACTCAAATCGAAGGGATCGATTTTGAAGAAACCTTTGCACCCGTAGCACGGTTTGAAGCCATACGGATGACACTAGCATTTGCCTCATATAAAGATTTCAAATTATTTCAAATGGATGTTAAAAGTGCTTTTCTAAATGGTTTTATTGAAGAGGAAGTGTATGTTGAACAACCCCCCGGTTTGTTGATCCTACACATCCGGATTTTGTTTTTAATTAGATAAAGCTCTTTATGGTTTAAAACAAGCCTCTAGGGCTTGGTATGAAAGACTTTCTTCATTTTTGATTTCCAATGGTTTTAAGAAAGGTAAAATTGACACAACATTGTTTACTAAACATGTAGAAAAATATATTCTTATTGTGCAAATTTATATAGATGATATTATCTTTGGTTCTACTAATGAATCTCTTTGCAAAGCTTTTGAGTCATGCATGAAGGATGAATTTGAAATGTCTATGATGGGGGAGCTCAACTATTTCCTTGGACTCCAAATCAAGCAAAGGAAGGATGGGATCTTCATCAATCAAGCCAAGTACACAAAGAACTAATCAAGAGATTCGGGCTTGAAGGATCTAAAGTAAGCAAAACTCCCATGGCAACAACTACAAAGCTTGACAAGGATGAACAAGGTAAAAGTGTAGACATTAAACTTTATAGAAGCATGATTGGTAGTTTGCTTTATTTAACGGCTAGTAGGCCGGATATTATGTTTTCCGTTTGTCTTTGTGCACGTTTTCAATCTTGTCCTAAAGAATCTCACATAATTGCGGTTAAACGCATAATTAGATACCTTAGGGCACTATTGAAATGGGTTTGTGGTATCCTAAAACCGGATTATTTGAAATGAAGAGTTTTTCGGATGCCGACTATGCGGGTTGTAGTGTAGATAGGAAGAGCACAAGTGGAACATGTCAATTCTTAGGTAATTGTCTTGTATCTTGGTCTTCCAAAAGCAAAATTCGGTAGCCCTATCAACCGCCGATGCGGAGTATGTTGCAGCCGGAGCTTGTTGTGCACAAGTTCTTTGGATGAAACATACTCTCCTTGACTATGATTTACACTTTGATCATGTTAAAATATTTTGTGATAATACTAGTACTATTCACATGACAAAGAATGCAAATCAACATAGTAAAACCAAACACATTGACATTAGGTATCACTTTCTTAGAGATCATTATGAGAAAGGTGATATTGATATTGATTATGTTTCTACCGATTTTCAACTTGCCGATATTTTTACTAAACCTTTAGACTATGCTAGATTTTCATTTATTTGTGGTGAGTTGAATGTTTGCATTATAGATTCTTAAAATAAAAAAAAAAATTTCATTGGTATTTTAACCCTTTTTGATGTATGACAAAAAGGGGGAGAATAAGTTTAGTTTGATATTTAGTTTTGAATATTATTTGAGTTTTATGAAGAAAAAGAAAGTTTGTTTATTTAAATTTTTGACAAAACTTTTGTACATTACTTTTGTACATTGAATGCTTTATGTATTGTGCTTTAAATAGTCCAATTTTTTATCCATAGCATTATTTGAGGGGGAGTTTTTCAAACTCCTCTTCCATATTTATTTAAATAACCTATATGTTTTGTCATCATCAAAAAGGGGGAGATTGTTGGCCCAAGGTTACAATCACCCTTGTTTAGTGTATTTTGATGATTACAAAACATATTAGTTATTTGTACTAATAACATTTGTTGTTTAAGTGTGTTTTCAGATTTCTATTCATACTAGAAGTCTTCTCTCACAAATACAAGGTTTTGGACTCAAGTCAACTCCAATTGGGCTCAAGATGCAAAATTGAAGATCAAGTGAAGATAGCCCTTCTTGAAGCATTGCCTTGAAGTCCTTTAGAAGTTTGTAAGTTTAGAATGTTAAAGTTTGAATATAGGAAATTTGGCTCTAGGATTTGCACACACACTTGTTTCATGTATTTCCTATGTTTTGAAAATGGTTATTGAAAATGGTTATTTCTAAGTTTTATGCCTTAGTTTATATATACATGTACCAAAGCTTTATATCTTGAAAAACTTGTTTAAAACATGTGTATAAACTATTTTCTGCATAATACTTAGCTATATGTATTTTTAAAATAGTTTTACAAAAATTCCATCTTCAAAACAGTCCAGTTTTTCAGTTTCAGGCAACATCGGTCGACCGGCCCGGTCGACCGGCGCTGTGTCTGGACATGCACTGTTTGTGCATGTCCGTCGGTCGACCGGACCGGTCGACCGACGGAGAGCATTCTGCTCTCGGGAATTTTCGGTCGATCGGACCGGTCGACCGGAAGAAGGAAACTGTGTTTCCTCCTTTTGGGTCGGTCGACCGGACCGGTCGACCGGGAGCCAACGGCTACTTCCAGCTAGGCTGGCGGTCGACCGGACCGGTCGACCGCCAAGCCTGCAACTTAGCAACGGCTCTTTCCTCTTTGGGATTTTCTGAAAAACTGTTTTCTTTTTCTGCTTTAACAGATTTTTGGAGAGTTGTTGGGGTGCTTTTGCAGGTTGAATTAGGTGTAAAGAAAATGTTTTTAACTTATTTTCAACCCTATAAATAGAGGAGAAGTCTCTCCTTCATATCACTTAGAAAATTCCTCAAGTTTACATTGTTTTCAAAAGAGAAAAGAAAAGAGTTTAAGGCTTTCATTTCAATTCTTTTTGAGCTAGTTTTTCAGTTGTGTTGATTGCTAATATCACTCTACAACTGAAGTTTTTCTCACCACACTTCACAGAGCCAAAAATCCTATACTCATTCTATAGTGAAGTTGTAATTGAAGTGAGAGTGTTTGTAAAAGAGTTTGAGAAATAGTGTAGTGATCTTGTTGTGATCACTTTGTTCTTGTATTCCTTTCTTTGTGGAGCAACCTCTTCGTAGAGGTCCTTTGTACTTGGTGGAGCTCGGTGCTCGGTCTTCGGTAGACCAAATTGTAAAGGCATCCTCGGTGGATAGTGGAAACCCTTCACGGAGGTGAAGGCGGGGACTAGAGCAAGTGTGCTTGAACCTCGAAACAAATCATCTTGTTTGCGATTGCCTTTGCGTTATTCTTGCTTTCAATTTCTCTTGCTTTATATTGTCTTGAATTATTTGCTTGAGAACTAACCCTCTACTTGTGCAATCTTGTCTTGTTTACTTTACTTGCTATACTTGTTGTGTTACATTGTGTGCATTTCATTTCTCATCATCATACTTGGCATTGATCGATCACACCTCAATACAACACGGTTGCATTGCGCACCTCTAACCCATATCTAGGGAATTGGGAGGAAGGAGTTCAGAACCTCGCAAGGGGTATTCAGCTCTTAGTCGTGTTTTGAGAGATCGTTGCATCACTCATTTAATTAAAGTTTAAAAAGATCATTAGATTAGCATTCACACCTATTCACCCCCCCTCTAGGTGTTTTTCAAAACCTCCTTGATAGCGATGCATCAATAAGTGTGTCCATCATATACATTTGCATCCACCATCAAGGCATCAAATCTCTCACGTTTTGTGAGAGCCCTCACCTACATTAAATACACAATGTGGGGATTTTAGTACCCATATTTTCTTGGGTCCTTTGGGGTTAGTCTTGTAAGGAACCCAAAATTTTTTATTCTTAGCAAAATTAAATGATCTAACCTATCATAACAAATTTTGCTAAATGGCCCTTGCGACCACAATGTGTACATATGTACACCTTAGAATGCTTATGTGTATGTGTATGATCGTGGTGTGCAACATAAGCATATGCATGATGATGTTGTGCATGAATGTGTGGAGTTTGTTTCTTTGAAAACATAGACTCCAACCTAGTATGATTAAATGCACAAGAGTTCAAAGTTGAACTCAAACCATCCATTTTATTTTTTAAATCTTTAATCTCATTAGTGGTGGCATGTAAAGCATGATGAGATAAAGAATCATTTTTCTTTTTCTTTTTCGAAACAAATTCCTTTTCTTTTTCACAAATCTTTCTTTTTAAAGAATTAATTTCTTGAAAAACAACTTCCTTTTATTTTTCCACCAAATCAATTTTATTTTTCAAACTTGTGTTTCCTTTACAAAGATCATTCAATTTAGACATGAAGGAACATTCTCATTTTTCAAATCTTCCTTTTCTTTTTCTAAACATGCAATTTTAGTTTTAAAAGAATCGTTCTCTTTTAGCATGCAATCAAAATTCTTTTTAATTTTCTTATTATCTTTTTCTAAGCATGCAATGTTATCTCTAAAAGAATCATGTTCTATATGCATGCAAGCAATGTTCTTTTTCAAATTTTTATTTTTCTTTTAAGCATGTCATATTTTTCATGCAATAATTGACAAAATGAAGTGAGTTCATCATATGACATGTTATCATCTTCATCCTCGGATTCGGTAGTTACCTCAAGGGGGTTATCCCCTTGGACCATGTAGCACAAGTTGGAGGTGTTGCTTCCAACATCCGAATCGCTCCCCGCATAATATAGATTCTTTTCGCCGAGGGAGGTGAGGGTATTCGATACTAAAAAAAGCCGAATCAAAGTCAGAAACTCTAGATAAATAAACATCATCTAGGGTAGACTTTAAAGTATTAAGGCTTTTGCATTAGCCTCAATATTCTTACCATATAAACAATAATCATTATTAGTGATGGCAAGATAAACATGATAACCTAGGGCTTTGAGGTATAAGGACATCTTCACCTTCCATATATGGATGTTAGAATGTCAAACATGGGTGGTGACATGAAGTCCATGGTGTGTGTACAAATATAGTGATAGCCTAAAAATGAGGATCTTTAACTCTAGGTTGTTAGACCAAATCAGAGTACCAAGCTCTGATACCAATTGAAGGTTCACCTAGAGGGGGCTGAATAGGTGAAAGCTAATCTAATGGTCACTTAATACCAAATGATGCGGAAGCTAGAAGCAATTATGACCTAAATAAACTATTACACTAAACACCACGTATAACACAAGAGTGTTGCCGAATTCCTCGTGAAGGGCTCTGGACAACTCCTCTAGATTCCCCTTGAATGGGTTGAGGTGCCGCGTTGGCTCTCTTGGTTGAATACAAGTGTTAGCAAACAATCACAGGCAAGTATATCAAATTATGCACACAATATATCAAGCATGTAAATGATAAAGACAATAAATAGCATGCAAAATATAAAAGAGACAGAGAGAGAGAGAGTGAGCAATCGCAAACACAAAGGGTTTGTCTCGAGGTTCGAGTACACTTGCTCTACATCCCCGCCTTCGACACACGAAGGATTTTCACTATGCAAGATCCCAATGGATCTCTCCTCGTGCCGCAACACCTACAAGCCCTCGGACTCCCTAGTCCGTACACACGCAAGCCCACCGGCTCGCCGAGGCCGCACCTCAAACAAGAGTTCGCACCCGAACCCGAAACAAGCGAGTCCACACTAGGACCCGAAATAATGCGAACACAACCCGTCCGCCTTCTCAAAGGAACAAAGAAGTCTTTGGTGATCACAACACTTTGATCACCTAAAAACTATCTCACTACTACAACACTCCTATAAGATGAATAGCAATGGATGGCTCAAGTGTTTGTGTGAGAAAAACTAGGAAAGAGATGGTGGAGGAAAACTCAAGAAATTCTCTTTTAAACACTCTTGAATAAAATCTTCCCTTTAGATAGGAAATATTTGCTCTCAAATTTGTGGAGAAAACCCTTTTAAAAGAATGGGAAAAACTGGCTCAAAGCTCTCCTAAAATCTTATGTCAAAATAATGACCAAACCCCCAAATTTATAGGCTGTCAAAAACTAGCCGTTGGGGTCTGTCAGACCTGCCGGTCGACCCACCGGTCGACCGCCAATGGTAAAAAATCCGACCGTTGGAGCCTGCCGGTCGACCCGCCGGTCGACCAAAAGAACAGAGAGCACTGCTCTCAGTTCCGGTCGACCCGCCGGTCGACCGGCCATCTGCCAGGTCAAGGCGTGCACGCTGTGCACGTCGGTCGACCGAGCCGGTCGACCGACTTCAGAGTCAGTCGACTATAAAGGTCGTAAGTCGACTATCTGAAGCCTGAAACAATTTTTCTAGGATTAAAAAGTTTGTCTTTTTGGCTCAATAAAATCCCATAAAATACTTAAAATCTACAAAAATAGTTTTACCAATATACTTTGATACACAAACATGCTTGCACAAAATCAAGGCATGTTATAAAAGATTGGACTATTTTTGTAACTTGGAAATATTTGGCTCATGATAAAAACTGTTTTTCCAAAACAATATTTTTTCAAAACATGTTTTTTCAAATCTTCATCAAATGCAAAACAAGATATACTTTTAAAGCATAGTGTGTATGGATATGATCCACTACACAATCAAGATGAAATATCTATGTTTTTGACAATAAGCATAAACTTGATTTTGGTTAAAAGATATGTAAACATGAAAACCAAAATCCAAACATGTATTTTTCAAATGAAAGTCTTTTCTAAAGCTAAAAATCTTTTATGAAAATATATCTATCAAGAGTGTGTGTGTAAATGTACTTGAGCAATCTACCAACTACTCTATCCTTTACATTTTTAACTAAAACAAAAATAAAATCTTATACCTAGACACAAGTCTTCATCTTCTTGAAGTCTTCACTTGAAGGCTTCTCATCTTCTTGACTTGGTCCAAACTCGATCCATAACTTGATCACTAGCTCTATGGATCAAACGGTGCTAGCTCCAAAACTTGACTTTAAATCCTTTGTTGAAACTCCACACCTACTAAGATCTTGATAACAAATCTGTCACTAATTAAACACAAGATCATTAGTAAACATAACTACATGAGTTGATCATCATCAAAACTAGAGTGATGGGCCTTTGGACCAACAAGATATGCATAAATAATAAAAAGGTTCTAGATACTAATGAGATGTTCAAAAACAAAACATGCTCTAGATACCAATTAAAATTAAACTAAATTAAACTTAACATATGCAAAACATAAATATGCATATATAAAACACAATCAGACTCAAATCTTTCTCCCCCTTTTTGTCAATCATCAACAAAGGGGTAAAAACCAAAACAAAACAAAATCTTCTCCCCCTTTTTAATACAAAGAAACACTCATCAATAAGGGGTAAAGGCAAAACCAAATCAATAAATTTTTCTCCCCTTTTGTCTAAAACAAAAACAAAACCAATTAGGGGTGACATCAATTAAGGTTATGTCAAAGAATAGCATCTTGATACCAATTGAAAGGAAACAACAAAAAAATATTGATACCAATTTTAAGCAAAACACATGAAAATCTTGATACCAATTTAAACATAATAAATTTTGAATGTCTAAACAAAAATTTTGATACCAATTGTAAATATTTTTCATTTTGAACATATGATACCAAATTTGAATTTTCAATCATAAAGTATGGGAGTGGAAAAAAAATACCAATTGAAGATGAAATACGAATTTTCTCCCCCTTTATGAAATACCAACTAAAACAATGCGTAGGCTTGATACCAATTTAAAAGTAATCAATTGAAACAAAATTGAAGCTCAAACTTAGCATAAACACAAACATATTATATGTATTAAAATAGATACCAATTGAAATTGATATTCTTGGAATTGAAAGCATACATACATACAAACATATATGAGTATACAAGAAAGGTCAAAATTGATACCAATTGAAAGAGTCCAATGATACCAATTGAAACAATAATAATGATCAAGTGTATACATCATATAACTATCACCAATCACGGTTCAAGTTTTAAATGATTTTCATTTTAAAGCATACATGACATGATCTCCCATCCAACCACCCATGAAGGTAGGGGTTTTCAAAAATAGGTTTGAAAATAGAGTACGTTTGAAAATCTCTACCATAAGAAGAATACGAACTAGTTAAATGGGAAATCTTGTTAACTAGTACGAAATCCTTCAAACAGGGAATAAACTAAAATAATTTTTCATAAAACACATGTAAATCACATAGCACTTAAAACACTCAATATTCAATAAAGTCCATACATGCTCATGAAAACATACTCATGAGAAATATTTTTAAAAATGGTGAGTGTACAAGTAATGTGTGACATGGCATTATGAAATTTCCAATTAAGCTCAAAATTCCTTTAAAACAGAAAATCATCAAAAACTTATTTAATCTTCAAGGTATATGTATGTCTTATACAACTAAGGTATACATATATATCCAAACACAACGAGTCCACAAGGATATATGCATGAAGGCACTGGCTCAAGGATGTATATGTATACAATAATTTTGACAAAATGGACATATACATGAAGTTAACATATAAACATAAAAACAATTCCAAAAATGGGAATACAAGTTTAAAATGCGGATCATCAAAACTAGACTATACTAGCACATCTAATGGGAACAAATAAGCATTCAAGCTCAAACATATATAGATTTATTTGTGGCCCACTATATTCACAAATATAAATCCTATCTTAATGAAAACTAACATTTAAACATATATTCAAATGAAGCATAAAACAAGACAAAAATCATCATGATAAATAAAAACATGATTATTATGCAAATCCACATGTTATTAGAGTTGATTAAAATGATAGCTAAACAATGGTCAGAACACAAAAATATGATCCATATTAAACATGGGTGTCTCAAATACTATACATGTACATCATGAGCCTAATAAACATAGCATTATCATAATAATCTATAAACAATAAACATGCTATAAACAATGAATATGAAAGCATGTAAACATAATAAGGATTTAGGAATCGTTACCAAAACTTAGAAGGTAACTTTCCAAGTCTCCAAATATGGTGGTCCTCTCCACCAAACATCCCTTGAAAGTGATGCATCCAAATGATTTTCCATGAAGCTCGGAACGCATCCACTCCAAGGTACGGCTACTCTCACGTCATGTGAGAGCCCACACCTACATCATAAACAATAGGGTGGTCTTTGGTACCCACAACTTTTTGAGTCCATGGGGGTTAGTATCATTTCTAACCCAAACAAATTTATTTGCTAAATTACAATCATGTACGATCAAAACAAAATTTAGTAAGGTGACCCTTACGTCCACAATGTGTACTAGTGTACACATGAGCATACATAGTGGAATGGGTGTGTGCATGCGGAGCATGTGTATGCCGTGTATGGTGTGCATGCATAGATGGAATTTGTTTTTCTTTCGAAACAAAGATTCCAAACGTGTATGGCCCACAACATTGGCTCAAAGTGGAGCCCAAACATCAATACTCTTCTTTAAAATATTTATATCATTTTTAATCAAAGAAGAAGTGGAGCATGCAAGGGTGATCTAGGTGAAACTACCTTAGTATGGCAAACATGAGAAACAATATCATTTTTCAAAGATTTATTTTTATTTAAACAAATTTTTAATTCTTTTGAAATAAAATCAATTTCTCTTTTTAAAGATTATTTTCTTTTAAAACAAAATCAACTTTTGAAGATAAAAACTCATTTTTCTTCAACACATTATCACAATCATTTTTATTTTTCAAAACTCATTTTCTTTTAGGACAAGATCAAGTTGAGATTTTAATGAATCCCTCTCATTAGAAATCTCCTCTTTCTCTTGCAAAACATTGTTAAGTCTAAAAATCAAATTTTAATTATCATTGTTAAGCCTAAACTTTTCTTTTTCAATTCATTATTCTTAACAATTAATATTTTTCAATCATTTTTCACAATAATAGAAAGTTCTTCATTTAAACATGGGCATCAATATGATCATCTGAAGAACTAGCATCATCATCATCATCTAAATGGGTTTTCGAGTGTACCTCAAGGGAGTCATTCCTTGGACCATATAGCATTGTTGTGGCTCGGATTCATCTCCACTAGATTCCTCTTCTTGTTGGATTGGCATATGAAACTCGGAGGTGGCGGCGGTTGTCAACTTGTTCCACACTGCAAAGGCGGAATCAAGATTAGAAACATGCATAATATATTCTTTTGAAGCGTGCTTCTAATGGCCTCAGGGCTGTGCATTGGCCCCTATATGCTTGCTATCACTAAGGAAGGATTCCGTGGTAATGGCAAGGTGGACCTTGTACCTAGGGCTTGTAGGTACATGGACATCCTATACTTCCAAAACAATGTTGGAAGGGTCAAAACTAGGTGGGGTCATGAAGTCCATGGTAACTATATGAGTGTGCAAACAAGCAAATGCAAACAATAGATTAGTAAACAAATGGATCTCACTCCTAGAATGTTAAGCCTAAGTATCAGGAGTAGGCTCTTATACCAATTGAAAGCACACCTAGAGGGGTGAATAGGTGTAAGTGCTAATCTAGAAACTAGTGCTCTAAATGCGGAAGCTTAAAAACAATATTGCAACACACTTAATACAACACACAAGTGTAGCCGAATAACCCGTGAAGGGCTCTGGACTAACTCCTCTTGATTCCCCTAAATATGGGTTGAGGTGCTATATGAAGCTCTTGTGTTAAGTATAAGTGAGGCACACACAAACAACCAAGCATATAAGATGAATAGGCAATATAATATATGCAAGGCACAACACAAGCAAATATGATATGATGCTAAGAATGATGCTTTGCACAATACAAAGAGAGAGAGGGTTAGAGAGGACAATGGATCAAACGCAAAGGCAAAGATATGTTTCGAGGTTCAAGCCCCTAGCTCTACATCCCCGCCTTCACCAC